>NIVC01003061.1:35000-121833 GCA_002269645.1 Macrostomum lignano | reverse complement strand
TCGGAACAACTCTGTCTGGAATTGAATGTCGATCTTGACGCGGGAGGATAGCGCAGAGTCAGTTGAAATTGAGCATGTGTCAGAGTCAGTTAAAAGTGATCGGCATGTGTCAGAGTCCGTGCCATCAAATGTTCCGCGGCGCAGTCGGCGTAAAAAGGATGTTGGGAAGGCAAGTTGCGCTACGCGTCGGAGTAGTCGACTGAGCGCTAAAGCAAACACATTAGAGTCTGTGTCTGTTGCAGCCTCTAGTGTATCTGGTCAGAGCTTATTGAGAAGAAGCAGTCGGCACTCGGAGAGCACCATGTTGCAGTTGCATCGGTTGTGGCGACTCAGTTTCGGCGGTTTCAAGCGTTTCTTGCCATTTGGAAAAGGAAGAGGTCGAGAAAGAAGAGCGACGTTGTACCAAGTGCTCCTACTCGTCGCAGCGAGCGTTTGAAAAACCAGCAGCAAGTGGTCAACTATGCAAATTCTTTACCACGGAAACAGAGATTGACAAACGCCAGAAAATCATATCTGCGAACCCGTTCGATCGTCGCCTAGGAAGACGGCACCTTTGCAGCAGGAGCAGCAAGATAAACGTCAGTCTGATAATATTCCAGCTACTTCTACGTATTCATCACCACGAAAGACACGTGCTACTCAGGAGAAGCCTGATGAAGCGATCCGTTCGTCACCCAGAAAGCGGCCTACAATGGAGCAGCAGCCAGCTAAAGAAAATGTTCCGCAGAGCAGCACTTCAGAAGAGAGCGCTCAAGATGCTCCAATTGTTGAAGATGAAATCGGAGATCCTAATCTGCCAAAGTGCCTTCGCAATCCGTTCACAGACCAGTTCAAAAAGATGAGGCAAGACTTTTTCAATGAAAACATAACAAAAGTATCACATTTGAAACAGTGCTACGTGTGTAGGGAAAAGTTTCCTGGAAAATATTTTAGCATCGATTCTGAAGACATGTGCGATCGTTGTTTCAGAGATGACAATGAGCCGAAATCGTTTAGCAAGAAAACAATGCGATTCCGATGTTGGAGCAGCAGAAGATTTGCAAGATTTGAGTGTAGCAGAGCAAATGTTGATTTCGCCAGTTTTGTCGGTTATTGTTGTGGTACAAATTTTTTCCCCAAAAGCAAACAAAATCGAGAGGACACGGAATCATGTTGCCTCAAGATCAGTCGCACGTTTTGCGAGAGCTGCCAAGACGATCTCTGCCAGTTGTTTTAATGTACGACGAAAGAGCCCGTGTTCAGCCTGGAGAAGCGCAAAGCGGCACAATGAACAATTTGCGAGTTCGACGCGACAAAGTGACTAATGCGATGCGCTATTTAATGCGCAAACAACAAGTACTTTAGACAGTATCAGGTTTCAATGAATAATGATGCGTTGCTACATCTGCCTGAAGATGGTTATGCTCATCAAGTAGAAGGTATGATTGTCGAAATGCAGTCTGACAAATGAAGTGAATTTCGAGGCGGCACAGCAAGAAGGCGGCTCAGCCAGAGCTGAGCGATTGCAGCAACAAGTAGAAAAAATGCGGACGAGACGAACGAGCTCGAGGAAACAATTAGTTCGCTGTTTGGAGACTCCTTTGCGTCGATTGGAATCGGCAGTACGAGACAAATTTTTGAGTGAAAAATTGAAATGGCCAGCAAGAAGCAACGAGCCGGTAAACGAATTTCAGGATGAAGGATATTTTACATTGGCTTATCCTCATCTCTTTCCGGATGGAGCAGGAGATTATAGTACGCCACGTAATTTTGGACTAAGTTTGGGCGACTATGCAAAGCATTTGATGCAATTCCGGTGTCAAGATTTCGTACCGATTTGCGGTTTAAATTTTACATTGAAAATATGGTGATGCGTTGGAGGGCGCTGGAAGTTGGTCGCGTGTTTGTACACGACAACAAGTATGCTGGATTAAGTGCCAAGGAAATGATTGAAGCACTAAAATGACCCGGCAGTATTGGCTAGCGTTCAGTTCGAGCATCAGATTTGCGAGGCACAAGCGCTTATTGGCAGAGTAAAGGACGGCAATTGGAAGCCATGATTCGAACGCTTGTGTTTCCTCATTTTTTCGTGACACTATCGGCAGCAGATGTACATTGGCCAGAGTTGCAGCATGCCTGGGGAATCGATGCCAGAGCAATATGAAAGCAATGTAGAACTAAGAGCCAGAAATGTTGTCAAAGTTGCAAAAAGATCCCGGAATGGCAGACACTGTGTTTTGGTTGCGATTTGAAACATGTTTGAAACGTTTTTTGGTCGAGCACTGGAAAGTAAACGATTATTGGTTTCGCATAGAATATCAGAGTCGCGGAAGTCCACACGTTCACGGTTGCATTTGGATGCCAGATGGTGTTGATGTGACATCGAATACATTGAATGCAGAAGAATTGACGAGCTTTTGTTGACAAGTACATCTGTAGTTGGAATTTGGCCATGGACGAATCGGATTATGGAAATCAAGTTTTGAATGGCAGTTTAGCAGGTCAAGGTCATCCAGCTCAACTGAAACCGGAAGAGATTGAAAATGACAAGCAAGATTTGCAGTTAATTTCGCATTTGACAGAGAGGCACACTATTTGCAGTAAAAGTGCTTGCGAACAGTAAAAGGCAAACAAGAGTGCCGATTCAAGTATCCGCGCGAGCCGCAGGAAAAGACTGTTGCAAAGCGAGTATCCCGTTTAAATTGGCAAGTTGAGACGCAGCGCAACGACGAGCGAATGATTTCTCACAGTCCGCAGTTGCTGTGCATGTGGAGAGCCAATGTCGATGTTCAAATGATTTTCGTCCGTGAAGAATTTGATTCGCTATTTGATCAAGTATGCGACAAAAAGCGAAAAGGAGTCGGATTATATGGCGGAGCTGACAAAGCGTCTTCATAAGGAGTTGGAAGATAATGCAGAACAGAATGCCGATAACAATTTTCAGCGTAGCAACACTGCCAAGGCGTGTTGTACAACAACACTTGATGGCGCAAGTTGGAGCGCGTGATTATTCGGCGCAAGAGGCAATGCATTTGCTATTGCAGACGTCAATGTACAAGGGTTCGCGAGAATTTGTTTTTGTTCAGACTGGCGAAACCCGCGCAGTGGAGGAAAAGGGTGTTTGCAGGAATAGTTGCGACAAGTATTCAAAGCGTGCAAAGAATTTGGAAAATGTAACAATGTTTCGTTTCTTTTCCGACTACTGTCTCAGCCCTAATGGGAGGTGCACAAAAAGGCCGAAACAAGTAGTTTTGCTAATCAGTCCATTTTTCGACCGAATGAGCAATCAGACGAAAGACGCGAAGGCTATTATCGGCAGCAGGTTTTGTTGTGTACAGTTGTTGGCGAAATGAGCGAGAAGCCAAAGGTTTGCACACAAGCTGGCAGCAAGCGTACGAAGCCATGCCTGCTGAGAATCGATGCGAGCTGCAGCTGCCCAATTTGGACGATTTGCGCAACGACGAAGCTGACGAAGAAGTCGAAGCAGTTGCGGAGCTACCCGAAATGACCAACGCAAATGCGCAATCTGCTGCTCAGCCAACTTATGAGCACGAAGAGCAAGAAGATTGGATGGTTGCAGTGGGGGCACTTCATCGCGAGAGAAATCTATTGGCCTGTCCAGAAGATCAATTGCCAAAGCCGCCAGAAAATTTTGACTGGAGCGCAGCTAGTGGCGGCCAGTTTCCAACGGTTGGAGAAGCAAAGGCGTTTTTTAAGTAGCGACCTAAAACTTGGCGCAAGAGAGGTCGCTGACATGCCGATAAACAGTGTTGAATCGCTTAATGTTCGGCAGCGAGAAATGTACAACCTAATTGAAAGTCATTTGCAGCTTTCAAGACTAGCCGAAGAAAACCAAGGCGAAAAGCCGGAGCCTCTCAAAGCAATTTTGTATGGTAGCGCTGGAACTGGAAAAAGCTACTTGATTTCTACATTGCGTCGGTTGATTGGAGAATCAAGATGCAGAATTATGGCATCAACAGGCGTAGCCGCTTTCAATATTGCAGGCGAAACTTTGCACTCGGCTTTGAAATTGAATGTAAATTTTAGTGCTGGTGTTGGCAAGAAATCCCTAATGGAGATGCAAGAGCAGTGGAAAGATGTGCGCTACATTTTTATTGACGAATTTAGCATGCTTGGCCAAAGGTTACTCCGTAAGGTGGATGCTCGTTTGCGCGAATTGTTTCCAGAACACAGTAAACAGAGTTTTGGTGGTCGATCTGTAATCCTAATTGGCGACGTGTTTCAATTGCCTCAGTTTTGGACACGCAAACTGTACGTTTACAATCCAAATCAAAAGAAGCACGATATATTGAAATCTGAAGGCTATAAATTGTACATGGAGTTCAAAAAGGTTGTGCATCTGACAGAACAAGTCCGACAAGCAAACGATACGGAATTCGCCCAGTTGTTGGATAAACTTCGCGAAGGCAAGGCCGACGAAGCCTGCTGGAATTCGTTGATGAACAATTGTCGCGTCTATGCTCCCGACCTTTTGCCTGAAGGTTTCCAAAGCGGGTGTACATTTTTATATCACACTAACGAGGATGTGAGAAATCGCAACTACATGCTATTGGGAAAGATGGTTTCCGAATTGAATCCTGTGCGGCAAATTAACGCAATTTGTAAAGGAGACGAAGCAAAATTGTGTGGCAAAAAGAAGGAACATAAAAAATCGGATACGAATCTGGAGAAGCGACTCTATTTGTGTATTGGTGCTCGAGTAATGCTAACTAGAAATCTGTCAGTACGCAATGGACTTGTGAATGGATCAGTTGGAACTGTACGAGGAATTTGCTACGCTCCTGGAAGGCAATCACCAAAGGATTGGCCAGATTGTATTTGGGTTGAATTTGACAATTATTCTGGCCCAGCAATGGGGGCAATTGTACAAGATAATCGTGCAATTCGTGTAGTGCCAATTCTGTCAGTAACGAATGAAAAGTTTAAAGGAGGAGCCCAATTGTCGCGTCAACAATTTCCACTACGATTGGCTTGGGCTAGTACGATTCACAAGAGCCAAGGACTTACAATTCCAAAAGCGTACGTGGCGTTTAGCAAAGGAGGCGCCAGGAAAGCTATTCCAGCTGGATTATTTTATACTGCGGTGAGTAGAGTTCGTGCATTTGCAGATTTGCGAGTATCAAGTTGCGATTACAACAATTTCGTGAGCCTTTTTTCTGCACAAAAAGTGCAGACGCAGTTGCATGAGCAAAAGCGTTTGCTGAGAATGTGCTCATCCGCGAATTCTGATAGCCGCTAACTTGCTATTCTAAAGTCGGCAACTATTTAGTCAGCAACTATCCATCCAGTCAGCATCCGTCCAGTCAGCAGCCGTCAGTCAGCAACAATCCAGTCAGCAACCATCCAGTCAGCAACCATCCAGTCAGCAAACATCCATCCAGTCAGCAACCATTCGTCCAGTCAGCATCCATCCAGTCAGCAACCATCCAGTCAGCAACCATCCAGTCAGCATCCGTCCAGTCAGCAGCCATCCAGTCAGCAACCGTCCATCCAGTCAGCAACAATCCAGTCAGCAATCATCCAGTCAGCAACCATCCAGTCACAACCATCCAGTCAGCAGTCATCCAGTCAGCAACCATCCGTCCAGTCAGCAACCATCCGTCCAGTCAGCAATCATCCGTCCAGTCAGCGACCATCCAGTCGGCAACCATCCAGTCACAACCATACGTCCAGTCAGCAACCATCCAGTCAGCAACCATCCAGTCAGCAACCATCCATCCATTCAGCAACCATCCAGTCAGCAACCATCCAGTCAGCAACCATCCAGTCAGCAACCATTCGTCCAGCAACCATCCATCCAGTCAGCAACAATCCAGTCAGCAACCATCCAGTCAGCAAACATCCATCCAGTCAGCAACCATTCGTCAGTCAGCATCCATCCAGTCAGCAACCATCCAGTCAGCAACCATCCAGTCAGCATCCGTCCAGTCAGCAGCCATCCAGTCAGCAACCGTCCATCCAGTCAGCAACAATCCAGTCAGCAATCATCCAGTCAGCAACCATCCAGTCACAACCATCCAGTCAGCAGTCATCCAGTCAGCAACCATCCGTCCAGTCAGCAACCATCCGTCCAGTCAGCAATCATCCGTCCAGTCAGCGACCATCCAGTCGGCAACCATCCAGTCACAACCATACGTCCAGTCAGCAACCATCCAGTCAGCAACCATCCAGTCAGCAACCATCCATCCATTCAGCAACCATCCAGTCAGCAACCATCCAGTCAGCAACCATCCAGTCAGCAACCATTCGTCCAGCAACCATCCATCCAGTCAGCAACAATCCAGTCAGCAACCATCCAGTCAGCAACCATCAAGTCAGCAACCATCCGTCCAGTCAGCAACCATCCAGTCAGCAGCCATCCTGTCAGCAGCCATCCAGTCAGCAGCCATCCAGTCAGCAACCGTCCATCCAGTCAGCACCCATCCAGTCAACAACCATCCAGTCAGCGACCATCCAGTCAGCAACCATCCAGTCAGCAACCATCCAGTCAACAACAGTCCATCCAGTCAGCAAACATCCATCCAGTCAGCAACCATCCAGTCAACAACAGTCCATCCAGTCAGCAACCATCCATCCAGTCAGCAACAATCCAGTCACAACCATACATCCAGTCAGCAACCATCCAGTCAGCAACCATCCGTCCAGTCAGCAACCATCCAGTCAGCAGCCATCCTGTCAGCAGCCATCCAGTCAGCAGCCATCCAGTCAGCAACCGTCCATCCAGTCAGCACCCATCCAGTCAACAACCATCCAGTCAGCGACCATCCAGTCAGCAACCATCCAGTCAGCAACCATCCAGTCAGCAAACATCCATCCAGTCAGCAACCATCCAGTCAACAACAGTCCATCAAGTCAGCAACCAATCATCCAGTCAGCAACAATCCAGTCAGCAACAATCCAGTCAGCAACAATCCAGTCACAACCATACATCCAGTCAGCAACCATCCAGTCAGCAACCGTCCATCCAGTCAGCAACAATCCAGTCAGCAACAATCCAGTCAGCAACCGTCCATCCAGTCAGCAACTATCCAGTCAGCAACCATCCATCCAGTCAGCAACCGTCCAGTCAGCAACCATCCAGTCAGCAACCATCCAGTCAGCAACCATCCAGTCAGCAACCATCCAGTCAACAACAGTCCATCCAGTCAGCAAACATCCATCCAGTCAGCAACCATCCAGTCAACAACAGTCCATCCAGTCAGCAACCATCCATCCAGTCAGCAACAATCCAGTCACAACCATACATCCAGTCAGCAACCATCCAGTCAGCAACCATCCGTCCAGTCAGCAACCATCCAGTCAGCAGCCATCCTGTCAGCAGCCATCCAGTCAGCAGCCATCCAGTCAGCAACCGTCCATCCAGTCAGCACCCATCCAGTCAACAACCATCCAGTCAGCGACCATCCAGTCAGCAACCATCCAGTCAGCAACCATCCAGTCAGCAAACATCCATCCAGTCAGCAACCATCCAGTCAACAACAGTCCATCAAGTCAGCAACCAATCATCCAGTCAGCAACAATCCAGTCAGCAACAATCCAGTCAGCAACAATCCAGTCACAACCATACATCCAGTCAGCAACCATCCAGTCAGCAACCGTCCATCCAGTCAGCAACAATCCAGTCAGCAACAATCCAGTCAGCAACCGTCCATCCAGTCAGCAACTATCCAGTCAGCAACCATCCATCCAGTCAGCAACCGTCCAGTCAGCAACCATCCAGTCAGCAATCATCCATCCAGTCAGCAACCATCCAGTCAACAACCGTCCATCCAGTCAGCAACCATCCAGTCAACAACCATCCAGTCAGCGACCATCCAGTCAGCAACCATCCAGTCAGCAACCATCCAGTCAGCAACCATCCAGTCAGCAAACATCCATCCAGTCAGCAACCATCCAGTCAACAACAGTCCATCCAGTCAGCAACCATCCATCCAGTCAGCAACAATCCAGTCACAACCATACATCCAGTCAGCAACCATCCAGTCAGCAACCGTCCATCCAGTCAGCAACAATCCAGTCAGCAACAATCCAGTCACAACCATACATCCAGTCAGCAACCATCCAGTCAGCAACCGTCCATCCAGTCAGCAACAATCCAGTCAGGAACAATCCAGTCAGCAACCATCCAGTCAGCAACCATCCAGTCAGCAACCGTCCATCCAGTCAGCAACAATCCAGTCACAACCATCCGTCCAGTCAGCAACCATCCAGTCAGCAAACATCCATCCAGTCGGAAACCATCCAGGCAGCAACCATCTAGTCAGCAACCATCCATCGAGTCAGCAACCGTCCAGTCAGCAACCATCCAGTCAGCAGCCATCCTGTCAGCAGCCATCCAGTCAGCAAACATTCATCCAGTCAGCAACCATCCATCCAGTCAGCACCCATCCAGTCAACAACCATCCAGTCAGCGACCATCCAGTCAGCAACCATCCAGTCAGCAACCATCCAGTCAGCAAACATCCATCCAGTCAGCAACCATCCAGTCAGCAAACATCCATCCAGTCAGCAACCATCCAGTCAACAACAGTCCATCAAGTCAGCAACCATCCATCCAGTCAGCAACAATCCAGTCACAACCATACATCCAGTCAGCAACCATCCAGTCAGCAACCGTCCATCCAGTCAGCAACAATCCAGTCAGCAACAATCCAGTCACAACCATACATCCAGTCAGCAACCATCCAGTCAGCAACCGTCCATCCAGTCAGCAACAATCCAGTCAGGAACAATCCAGTCAGCAACCATCCAGTCAGCAACCATCCAGTCAGCAACCGTCCATCCAGTCAGCAACAATCCAGTCACAACCATCCGTCCAGTCAGCAACCATCCAGTCAGCAAACATCCATCCAGTCGGAAACCATCCAGGCAGCAACCATCTAGTCAGCAACCATCCATCGAGTCAGCAACCGTCCAGTCAGCAACCATCCTGTCAGCAGCCATCCTGTCAGCAGCCATCCAGTCAGCAAACATTCATCCAGTCAGCAACCATCCATCCAGTCAGCACCCATCCAGTCAACAACCATCCAGTCAGCGACCATCCAGTCAGCAACCATCCAGTCAGCAACCATCCAGTCAGCAAACATCCATCCAGTCAGCAACCATCCAGTCAACAACAGTCCATCCAGTCAGCAACAATCCAGTCAGCAACAATCCAGTCACAACCATACATCCAGTCAGCAACCATCCAGTCAGCAGCCATCTAGTCAGCAGCCATCGAGTCAGCAGCCATCCAGTGATCAACCGTCCATCCAGTTAGCAACCATCCAGTCATCAACCATCCGTCCAGTCAGCAACCATCCAGTCAGCAGCCATCCTGTCAGCAGCCATCCAGTCAGCAGCCATCCAGTCAGCAACCGTCCATCCAGTCAGCACCCATCCAGTCAACAACCATCCAGTCAGCGACCATCCAGTCAGCAACCATCCAGTCAGCAACCATCCAGTCAGCAAACATCCATCCAGTCAGCAACCATCCAGTCAACAACAGTCCATCAAGTCAGCAACCAATCATCCAGTCAGCAACAATCCAGTCAGCAACAATCCAGTCAGCAACAATCCAGTCACAACCATACATCCAGTCAGCAACCATCCAGTCAGCAACCGTCCATCCAGTCAGCAACAATCCAGTCAGCAACAATCCAGTCAGCAACCGTCCATCCAGTCAGCAACTATCCAGTCAGCAACCATCCATCCAGTCAGCAACCGTCCAGTCAGCAACCATCCAGTCAGCAATCATCCATCCAGTCAGCAACCATCCAGTCAACAACCGTCCATCCAGTCAGCAACCATCCAGTCAACAACCATCCAGTCAGCGACCATCCAGTCAGCAACCATCCAGTCAGCAACCATCCAGTCAGCAACCATCCAGTCAGCAAACATCCATCCAGTCAGCAACCATCCAGTCAACAACAGTCCATCCAGTCAGCAACCATCCATCCAGTCAGCAACAATCCAGTCACAACCATACATCCAGTCAGCAACCATCCAGTCAGCAACCGTCCATCCAGTCAGCAACAATCCAGTCAGCAACAATCCAGTCACAACCATACATCCAGTCAGCAACCATCCAGTCAGCAACCGTCCGTCCAGTCAGCAACAATCCAGTCAGGAACAATCCAGTCAGCAACCATCCAGTCAGCAACCATCCAGTCAGCAACCGTCCATCCAGTCAGCAACAATCCAGTCACAACCATCCGTCCAGTCAGCAACCATCCAGTCAGCAAACATCCATCCAGTCGGAAACCATCCAGGCAGCAACCATCTAGTCAGCAACCATCCATCGAGTCAGCAACCGTCCAGTCAGCAACCATCCAGTCAGCAGCCATCCTGTCAGCAGCCATCCAGTCAGCAAACATCCATCAAGTCAGCAACCATCCATCCAGTCAGCACCCATCCAGTCAACAACCATCCAGTCAGCGACCATCCAGTCAGCAACCATCCAGTCAGCAACCATCCAGTCAGCAAACATCCATCCAGTCAGCAACCATCCAGTCAACAACAGTCCATCCAGTCAGCAACAATCCAGTCAGCAACAATCCAGTCACAACCATACATCCAGTCAGCAACCATCCAGTCAGCAGCCATCTAGTCAGCAGCCATCGAGTCAGCAGCCATCCAGTGAGCAACCGTCCATCCAGTTAGCAACCATCCAGTCAGCAACAATCCAGTCACAACCATACGTCCAGTCAGCAACCATCCAGTCAGCAACCATCCGTCCAGTCAGCAACCATTCCAGTCAGCACCAATCCAGTCACAACCATCCGTCCAGTCAGCAACCATCCAGTCAGCAACCGTCCATCCAGTCAGCAACCATCCAGTCAGCAACAATCCAGTCACAACCATACGTCCAGTCAACAACCATCCAATTATTTACGATAAATTGCGTAATTTGCGTTGCAGTGGCTGCTGAATTCTCATAAGCAAAGCACTTAAAAAGCTAATGTCTGCTCGAGTTACAATTTAAATATTCTTTCCAAAAACGAACACTCTATTGAGTGGGTACTGCGCGCATGTTTGCCGTTTGGCGGTTTTGATACAAATTTGCGAAACTATTATTGCGCGCAGCACCGCCCACAAAATGTGCAGTGAAAGTCCCTAAAAGTGTGAGTAGCATTGATTAACCTTTCACAGTGTAAAAAAATTTACAGTGTAAAAAATGGTGTAAAGTTTCCATAAAAATATCTTTGTTTTTAATTCTCATTGCACTGTGTGAGGTTAGTTAAATGCTCGACGCTTTTTGTTTTAGACACGGCAGTATTTTTCTCATATAATAGTTTACATATTTATTGATTAATTCGTTTTTTCGGAGTTTTGAAAGCTGCTGTGCCTAATTATGGATTTAGCTAAATGATCAGGCTACCTAATGTTGGGTAACTTGTATCAAATGGCAAAGCATTTCACTGCAAAGTCGCATCCGGTGGTTTCACGTACCTGTGGGCGTTAAACTGTACATTTGAAATGCTGAATTTCTAGGAAAATCTCATTTCAAATTACAGTGAACAGAATCGGAGCGGCGAAAATTTTTTTTAACTAATTTCGTTGTTAATTGCAAGATTATTTTTCGTAAGTCCAAATGTCCAAGATATTTATTATGAGTATTATTTCTTGGACCTTAGTATATGATGTTAATTCATGTGTCTCAGTTTGATTTTTTGAGTCTATTTAATAGAACTTTGTGATTAAAAAATTAATGAATGGTAAATTATAATTAATTAGTCACATAGGACATATGTAACTAAAATACGTAGCATCTAAGTAGTTTACAATAGTTTAACATTTTTAGGGTTTTATGTGTTGCAAAACTGTACTCAAAGAAATCAAAAATAATTTCGAAATATTGAGCAATTAATGCACTTCGACCTGCTAAGGTGGCACACCTTCAATCTAGTTTCCTACGCTACTGTTCACCATTTGCTATAATTGCATAGTAATTGACTCTCTCTCTCTCTCTGTTTCCTATTCTTTGAAATTTCTCAGAACGTCATGTCATGTACAATGTACAACGTCATGTACAATGCTTACACATGGTACTATTGATAGAAAATATAATGATTTGCTTAAGATTGAAACGGCACTTTTGAACTTCGCTCACAACTGCAAATAGCAAAACAAAAAGGTAAACCACCACCAGTGACTCGCACCAGCAACAAACATGAAACCCGGTTGCAAATGATATTGCAGAGAAACTATATAATCAAGCTTAACAACCAATTGTTACTCAATTGCTTTGAGCATATAAGTATTGTATTTTACCTTTTTAAAAATGAACGCAATTTCTGGAGTTCAAAATTTCCTGCTGGTAAAATCAAAAAACCATATATGATAAGTCTCACTCTCACGTTTAGCTGATAAGTCTAATCTCCAGACAGTACCTCTGGATACACAATGTTCCTCGTCTTGTAACCGGAAATCCGAACGCGAACATTGGAAGCATCTTTAGCCCGAGAAAGTGCTGTGTACAGCTGTCCGTGGGCGAAGCAGCCTTCCACGAGTTCAATGCCAACGGTCTCCAGCGATTGTCACTGTAAAATGTATCCGATTTGAAATTTCGCTTAAATGTCACCTCCAAAATAACTTACTTGTAAAAACTGTTAAAAATAATCAGCTATTTTACCTGAGCTTTTTGAACAGTCAGGCAGAAGCTTGGCCTCACGGGAAACTGCAGCCGCTTGAAGCACACAGGCAGATCGGCATTGTTCGGCTGCAGCGGAATCCGGGGCAGCAGGATCTCGTCGCCAGAGAACTGGCCAGCCGCCACCTTGCAGCGCAGCACGTTGTCCCCCAGCGACATGACGATCAGCCGCGTGCCGTTGCACAGCCGAGGCGGGTTAATATTTCGCAGCAGCACCACCGGAATGCCCACCTTGAACTTGAGCAGGTGTTTCGGCAGGTTCGGTGCCTCCAACCTATTGAGTAGCTCTGGAGGGAAGTGCGTGGCTGAGTCATCATCAGCCACACTGTCAATGGACTTAAACTCCCGCACGCTTCCCGGAAACATGGCCAGGCACTCATTGTTGATGGCATCAACGGCCTCGTTGTAAGGCGCCAGGATAGCTCTGTTGGCAAAGTAACCGTCTCTGGCGTCAGAAGCTTCGAAAGAGGGATACACGAACTCGATTAGATCTCTTAGTGAGGCATCTTCCGGCAGCAGGATCTCAAGCGGAAGAGGAATATTGCCCTCCGAGTCCTCCTGGATAGAACCTGAACCGATCTGAAGAAATAGATGATCACATAGTTGAACACAAACATACAATGCGAAATATACAGTAAAAGAAATCCAATATAAACGCTAGTTAAAACTCTTCAAATATTTACCTGCATCAGCAGCTGCGAGTACCGCTCCGACAGTGCAGTATCAGAGCTATAATGCAGCCGAATGTTTCCTGTCAGCCTGTGACGTCGGAATGAATTCCACAGCTTGGACCTGCTCGCACAGGCTTCAACGTTGTTCGCCCTGGTTCCATTTTTAACGACCGGAAGCAGCTGCCGAAAGTCTACGCAACACACGAAAACAATCCCTCCGAACGGAACATTCTGCTTGCGCACGTCTCGCAGTGTCCGGTCGACAGCCTCCAAGTCTTTCCGGTTGCTCATGGAGATCTCATCCCAGTCAATGAGACTCGCGTTCCTGAACAGGGCAGCCTTTCGCGACTGAGCGCCGATGGAACAAACATCTCCATCCTGCCGAACCAGGCGAACCGGAATTCCGAATCTGCCGAAGGAACAGACAATATCGCCAAATGGCTCATCCATTCTTTGGATTTGCAGGACTAACCTAACCAGAAACTTGAGACAAAACAATGCACAAATCTGAGATAAAGCACTATTCACTTAAGAAACTCACGCTGAATGGGCAGTCTGTCCACCAGGCAGCAGTGTGGCCGCAATACCAGACGAAGCGAATGCAATGGCAACGTTGCCTTGGCCACGCACGAAGGCCAGCAGCACCTCCAGCAAGAACGTCTTTCCAGTTCCTGCAGGGGCATCCACGAAGTGCAGGCCGCCGGAGCCGGCACTCAGGTCAGCAGTGATGGCCTCATACGCAGCCCGCTGCTCGTCGGTCAGCTGCGGCACTCGCATCTCCGCGATTTCAGCCTGCTCGGCGGTGTCGAACTGCAGAGGTCCAACATAGGGTGCAGCAGACGCGGCAGGCAACCCGTACTCTGCCAAGCTTCGTCCGCCCATTGATGTCAGCATGTTCTGCACTTCGCGCAGTGCCATGTCTGTCACTTCCTCGACGCTCAGGTCCGGGTGGCGATAGCGGAAGTCCTCGCACAGGTCCTCTGCGAAGCTGTTCCACAGCTCCTTTCCATCTTGCGGCTCGCCCCACTCGAGAATGACTGCAAGCAGGTGTCGTACAGCTCTGGGCATCCGCGACTGCACAGCTTCTACCAAGCATCTGTGCCAGTGGTCGTCTCGCTGCATCAAGCCGAGAGCCATGCAAGCATCTCTCGCATGGTTGTGCAGCACGCCATCGACAGTCCGCAGTGCCTCATAGCTGGTCGGTCCCCGCACATGCAGCAGAAGGAGGCGGACGAAGAACAGCTCTCCTGCCCTTGGAGACACCGTATACATCCGTGAAATGTTGGTGTTGCGCTACACACCTGGATGTCCTTCGACTTGCTGGCCCCGCTTGGCCCGACGCCACTCTCTGGCGCTCTGGTGCAGATGAAGTAGGACGGTATTTCCGTGTATTAGAGTCCGAGCAAACTCGTCAGTTCGGCACAGGTTAAAAAAGCCGTTAGCGTCGAATCTCTCGGCGCCCTTGCCCTGACGCTCGCGGTGGCTTCGTTGAAATACACCAGCTGCTTATTTCGCTCGTGAACGCAGAGACGAATAACCGCTGGGAACCTGTTGTGCACCTGGTGGAATGTTGGAATTCCAAAAACTGTAGCTCACTGCAGTTAGAAAACTTCGCTGCTTGGATGCAGTTAAGGCAAACAATACACAAATCAGGCACTGCACCAAACATGCTATTAACAGAAATTACTGTACTGTTGTCAGGTAACTATGATAGAAAATTATATTCATGAAGGATTAGGTGCTACAGTTGATAAGTTCTCAGGCTACGATCGTACGTGCATTACTTTTTTTCCTGACTTGGTCAGCATTCCGGGTGTTCTAAAATATGCAGCAGATTGAAAATCGAGACTCAACAGCCTTATGCAAGAGCAGTCAGCGGGAGAAAGTGAAAATAAAAATCTACGAGTATACAAGTAAACTTTGTAGACTTACTTCAAATCCCAGAATGATATTAACAGCTTCCATTGGTCCTATGTATCGAGCGGACAGGTACTCTGAGATTTCGTCTCGAACTGGTACAGGCTGATTCTGCTGCTGATCAGCCGGCTGCGGCGTCTCCGCGTTTCCCGCCTGCTCTGGCTGTGGCGAATTGTTGGCCCGTGTCACTCGGAAAGTCGCCATGTCGCCATTCTTCAGCAAATACTTAATTATGTACTTGACGGACTTGACTGTGGCACTGATCTCCACATTATTGTGACATGCAAACTCCAGCAGCAAACTCGGGTTATAAGGCACGACAGACCTAAATTGAATCAAAAAAAGAAAAATTGTGTTGAGTCAATGATCACGGCATTGTTCATTGTAAATGTGAATGTCTTTGAAAACTCAATTAATGAATTTCAGTTGTGAATGAATTTCATAATAATAAATTATTAATACGAACAATAAGTATTTTTAACACGAAATGCAATAAATACGATTATACAGTTAATAGTAAATAATAGAATGCAAAGCACAATGACAATTCAGAAAATAGAAGATAAAATCAACCGAATTCCACAGAGTGAGCGTTGAACTGGTGGGATATAAATTGTCAAAGAGTGAGCATCAATGCCAGGTGCAATCTAAGGAAGGAGTTTCATGTGTTGCACAGAGCACATACCGATTGTCCATGCGGACGCTTGCGCCTCTGAACGGCTTGTCTACCTCGAATCCGCCCATTTCTGGGGAACGCCTTCTGTACCGCGGGTAGCCAGCGTCAGTGAACATTGTAGCCGGCAGGAAATCCTTTGGAAATTCCTTGCTACACTTGCCATTTTCCATGCAGGGACAATTGGGATTCACCTTAACACATGGCTCGTGAATCAAATGGGTTTTGACAAGTTCATGCAGTTCCGGTTGTGTATGGGGATCCGGAATCTCCGCCGAAACAATCTCGTCGTATCGGTCAGGAGTCACTCTATCCCGGCTGACCATCCAGAGCAGTACATGCACATGCGGCAGACCTGAGTTGCACAAATGAATCATACAATGCTGTGTCAGGTACAAGTTGCTAGTGTGAGTCTGTTTTATGTACAATACATCTCTCTGGGGAATAATTTGAAATACTCATGAGCATTCCTTTCAGAAAAAAGCACTTCATCCTAAAGCTAAGAAAGCACAGCATGAACAAATTTCTCAAAACTTGCAAAAATGTAACGAAAATTTCATATCCTTCTATTGCAATATACGCGTACTGTAAACTGACTCACCGCGCTTCTGGCACTCCAGAGCGCAGACGTGTGCAGCCACCTTTCCAAAGCATGTCTTGAGCTGGGCCATCAGAGCCTTCTTTTTCAGCTCAAGCACCCTAGTGACAATGTCAGGCCTGTCCTCTGGCTTCTGTCCGGGCAGCAGCTCGTCGGTAATCTCCTGCCACTTCGGGTTGCAGGTGGCTGTTACGAACAAGTCTGGCTTGCCAAACTTATGCACGTAGGCCATTGCATCCTGCAGTCGCTCCATCATATAGCGAGGCCCGCCAACAAAGCTTGACGACAAAATGACTGGCTTTCCGACCTCATTGGGGTTGGAATCCTTTCGCAATCCGTCCTCAGCAAACAGCGCGTCTCGCAGGCCGCTGTACGTTTCGCTGCGAAGGTCGTCTTAGTGCGTGCGCAGGTACGTTAATCTCTCTGCCTCAATTTTGGCGCACATATCCACGAGATACTGCTGAAACAGGCGCCGACCATACAGAAGCGGATTGAACCGGTCCGGCCGCACCATAACTTCGCCAGCGTAATACTTTCTGGGCGTCAGCCTTCCGCCATTGGTCATTCGCAGTTCCGGATGCTAGCCGTCTTGTCCGTACGGCAAAAGCAGCAAGTACTGCAGTGCGTCGTAGGCCCGATGGGTCACTGAGACTGAATGGTAACGCCTGTGGTTTCCGTCTTCTGGATGGCGAAGCTCAATCAAAACATCGCGCGAGGTCGCGCGAATGATGCCGACCTCATTAGCTTCAGGCAGATTGTAGCGCCTGTGCGTTAAGAAAAGAAGTTTTATCGCAAATAACATTGATTCTTCACCACCGATGCAAAAGCTGCTAAAAATACCCACGCTTTTGATGTAACCACGCTCTGGTCGCGGGATAGGGCATGGGAACTTTTTCGAAAGTGCCTCCTATCCCGTGCATCCCCCCCCCTGCATAGAGCTGTCGAGACTCGGCCAGGTCTCCGACCAGGCCTGGAGACTCCCGCTCTGCTGCACCCCCCTGCTGCCTCGGCTCCGTCTCCCCTACCGCCACACTTGCCTTTCCGGAGCTCCCTGTCCCTCTCTGTACCCTCCCCTCTACCTTATCTCCCCTGCGCTCCACCCTACTCTTCTTGTACTTTCCCTATCCCCCTCTTTTTGTCTCTCTCTGCACTCTTTTCTTGCGCTGTCCCCTCTTTCTCTACGTCTACTTACAGTATGTTGTGTGCTCACCGACCTCCCATCCCTTCCCAAACTCCCAAACGGTGACGCAAGTCGTGTGACCCCTTCTTCCCCTCGATGACTTATCGATGACTCATCCCCCTCTCTTGCGCAACCTTTTCTCATGCTATTGTTCTCCTCCCCAAATTTCTCATGCGACACCCACCTCACCTCCGCTTCTATTGTTCTCGTTTTTGATTCTTTTGTTTTCTTTACCCCCACCAATTATCCCATTTTCTCCGATTTTCTCTTTCTATTGTTCTCGTTTTCGCACCTAATTATCACCTTTTCCCCACTATTTTTCTTTTCTATTGTTCTCGATTCTCCCCAATTATTCCCGATTTCCGATTCCTTTGTTCTCGACCCCAGCCCATTGTTCTAAATGTTTGCTTGCGCAACACTTTCGCGACCACCCGCTGCGCCAATTATTCCCCCACCCCACCTCCGGATTGCGCAATTCTCCCATTTCTCATGTTGCTATGCCGGTCTCATGTTTCTCATTATGACTCATTCTGACGTCATTCTGCCGGCAGCCAATCAGAGAGAGGGAGTCATGGTAACGACCTGGGAGAGGCGGCTGTGAAGGCTATAAAAGGAAGCGATTTCGGCATGAGAATCCTCAGATTGTTTGGGACTGTTCGTCTCCTCGTCCTTCTTTGGACTTGCGGTCAGACACTGATCTGACTTTCCCGTCTATAAGACGAACCCCTGCCGGTCCGCGGTCTGTTACCGCCAAGTTATCCTTAGCTCCCCAAGTGAGCTCGCCTATCGGCCAGCGGTCTGTTACCGCCCAGCATCATCAGCATCGCCTGATCTACACCAGCGCCTAGTCGCTTCAGCGCATCGCCGCTTCACCGTCTGCCTGACTGCAGCCTACAGCCGCCCTCGGTCACTCCGCCTCTCTCTCTCTCTCTGTGCAGCTGCCGGTAAGTTCCTATTACTAATTTGTGCTCTATTCGCCTTGCTTATCCGGGGTTTGCCTATTTGCCATTGCTTAATTAGAGAGCTGAGCCAATTGTGATACCGTAACTTTTGCTGTATTTTACTCAATAGTGAAGCCGCCTAAGTGCCTGACTATTTGCCTAAGGGCCTAATTATTAACTATTAACTAACCTCATCATTATTCACTCTTTCACCATCATTTCACTCATGGCTTGCTAAGCCTTTCCCCCGGGGTGGCGAAGCATAAGGAAGTTTGGGTAAGCTAATGGCCTCTCCCCGTGCAAAGCTCGCCTGTGAGTGCGTGCTGCGGGGCCGTGGGTGCGTGCAGTAGAGGGATTAGCGAGTCTTGGCGCAGAATGGCAGTAGGAAGGTTGCAACCCCATGCTGACGCGTCCCTTCGCCCTGAGCAATCTAAACTATAGACAGTACATGTTCGCCTCATACTACTCTTAGTAATCAAAGTCGCAAGTCAGCCTCGCTCACAGCCACAAAGGATCCCCTGCTGAGAAATCCTCCAGATTGAGCCCAGAGTTCCCGATCATGCCCCAAGCAGAGTCCCTGTACTCGGCTGCATGTTTCTCCCCTGTTAACCTAAATCTCCTGGTAACCATCCCAGGCGGGGCTCTAGCCTCGAGAGGTCTGGTAGAAAGATCCAGGTGCGCCAGGTCACATAGAGTGGTGGTAGCCACTCGGTCATACTATGACCGAGTGACCAACTATTGCACCTTGGCTACAGGTGGGGTCCATGTGGGTCCTTGGCCCTCTGGTCACGAAGCGCTACCAAAGCTATCAATCATGTGGGCGGGACAGTCTGGTGCTGGAGGTCCGTCAGGTCATTGCCCGGTCATAGGAAGCCTACGGTCATTGCCCCCTCTAGTCATGCGTTCGTCTCTCAAAGGAGCGGACAGGCGACAAGGGCGGTTACATCACTTTCAAATTGGCTTTGAACATACACGACAAATGCATAAGTCAACTTGACCAACTATTTGCTTTTGAGAAAATCCAGCCTCATAAAGTCCGTATTCTACAGTATTTAAACAAAAATTTAGTAGCAGTTGAATTACTTTAACCAATCAGGTTAAAGTACACAACAAGGAGGAATCAAGAAACGTAGCATGACTTAAAAATAGTACAGAGTACTAAAATTTCTTACAATAACTCAAGCCCAATAGCGACTCACCGGATATGCTCTCCAGTAGGCCGACGGTTCGGGTAAATGACGATTCGAGCGTGTCTCAGCTCCGGCGCTTCATCGATTCGTTGGGCTGCAGCCTTCAGGCTCCGGACATATTCGTTGCAGTCGTGCAACACAGCCTGCAGCAGCTTGAGCAGCTCCAGATCGACATTTCTGCTGAGAGTCAGTCGGCTCTCCAGTTCACGGTCCGTGAAGTATGCCTGATAGCCATGAGGTATAGTTGAGGTATAGTTGAAGCCCCGGCATACAGAGGCGGGATGCTGTGCACCAGATCACCATTGATGATGTAGCTGGGGCAGTAACCTCGCATGGGTCGCAGGGTAACCTTCAGTGAGGTAAGGTGCAGCACCGCATTGTAGCTTCGGATGTTAGTCAAGAAATTAGCGCTCAGCGGGTGGCGCCCAACGAACAGGTCCTGCAGGATTGGCGGCACAGTCTTGGCAGGCAGCTTCACCCTGCCCGCTGCACAGCAGATTCCTGCTGGCTCTCCTGTCCAGTACAAGGCATTGCAGTTCTGGCAGCGTTTGCTCATGCAGCCCAGCTGATGGACTTGTGGCTCAGGCCTGGGTGCGGGATCGGCTCTGTAGAGGGGAAAAAGAGATGCACATAATTCAGATTGCAAAGAGAGACTTAAATTCAAGTTCAATTTTCTTAATTTTAAATTCAAAAGACAAAAGACGAATGTCAATGCTTTTAAATGTATGAAAATTCCAAGCGCAAAGAAATACTTTAAAAGTAGTACACATAGCATGGCATATGCGCGATAATGGAAACAAAAATTATATAGTGCTTCAATACAACTCACCCAGCATCCTCATCTGATAATTCGTGCACATCAGACGCAACACTGACAGCGGGCTGACAGTGGTTCGTACTGCAAATTTCAATGGATGGGAATAATTTTCAATTTTTGTACTAAAAATTAGCAATATCATTACGACGGCATCTTTATTGGTGTAAATAAGGAAAATATTATATTGGCTTCAAAAAATTTGGTATTTTCTACTACAATTTATTCGGATAAAAATTTTTAGAAAGCCTGGGAAGCAAAAAGTAGCTATATTTCTGTTAAAAAACTTAACTCACCTAGACTTGAGAAACTCAGGCAGAGCAGAGGCAGAACTGTCCTCGGAGACTGGAGTCGCAAAACGCAGAGAGTCGTAATGCTCACCATGGCGGTCATAGAGAAGCTGCACGGAGGCAACTGCAGGCCTTCTTGCAGCTGGAGCCTGCTGCACCAGCTGGAGCTGCCTTCTGCCATGGTCGGCATACTGATACTCGTAGATGGCGTAATCAACATCAAGAATTTGATTCAGCATGGGTGCAATATGCTCATGCACATCAACTCCATCCTGTTGGGTCTCAGCAATCACTCTATCCACTGTTAGACCAAGAGCTGCAAATGTAGCATGCTGAGCTTCAAGCAGTGGTCTGGCATCAGTAGCAATGAAACGCCGAAGTTGCTGATGGTCCATATAGTGGTGTGCCAATGAGCTGGTCAGACACAGAATGGAAGTAGCAATTGCCATCTCCGCTCACTCTGGTGACTTGTGTTGCACTAACTGGCACATTGCTAGGTAGATCCAAGTGGCTGTAAGTTTGGGAGACAATAGGGCCAAGATAATAAATAATATTAGCAGAAGGAACCATCAGATTAGCTGCCACAATACTTAAAGCTTATAATTATCCAGACAGCTCGTGATTAGTACATGTAATCAAGAGTATTAGAGGAGAGCGCAGAAGACAGGAGAGGGGAAGAGAGGACAGCCTTACCTGACACTTTGCTGCGGTTCGAGAGACCTCCGATAATGCTGTCGATGAAAACGCAGCCGATCTTCCCGCTGCGAACCTGACCCTCAGCTCTCCACCGATCCGTGCGCTCTTTGTCTGCCATCAGCCGAGCTTCGCGATCTGACTCGGTCTCCATTGATCTGCGGCGATCCGTGCGCTCTTTGTCTGCCATCAGCCGAGCTTCGCGATCTGACTCGGTCTCCATTGATCTGCGGCGATCCGTGCGCTCTTTGTCTGCCATCAGCCGAGCTTCGCGATCTGACTCGGTCTCCATTGATCTGCGGCGATCCGTGCGCTCTTTGTCTGCCATCAGCCGAGCTTCGCGATCTGACTCGGTCTCCATTGATCTGCGGCGATCCGTGCGCTCTTTGTCTGCCATCAGCCGAGCTTCGCGATCTGACTCGGTCTCCATTGATCTGCGGCGATCCGTGCGCTCTTTGTCTGCCATCAGCCGAGCTTCGCGATCTGACTCGGTCTCCATTGATCTGCGGCGATCCGTGCGCTCTTTGTCTGCCATCAGCCGAGCTTCGCGATCTGATGCCGACTCACCGGAACGCCGTTTGTGTTCGCCTTGGCGCTTGTTTAGCCTTTGCGCTTTCAGTCGCTGCTCTCTAGCATCAGCGGATTCTTCTCGACGGCGTCTCTTCGCCTCGCGGCTTTTCGACAATGCGCTTTTCGCACCACGCTTTGCCATTCTCGATGCAAAAGAATTAAGCCAAATGATTATAACGATGAGTAGAGAAAGTGAGAAATTAAATATAAGTAGCAGTACTGGGGTAGTAGATATGCAATTAATGTTTATACCAGGTATTTAAATTGCTAGAGAATACAAAACAATGTAATACACAGAGTACTGGAAAATCGCTATGAGTAAGAAAGTTCACTTATCTTAGAAAAATCTAGCAGAGAATGTTACTGCAGAAAGATAATAATTAGGTGGTTGCTGTTAGTAAAAATTGAAACTGAACAGTTGAGACCCTTTTTAAAGGGCATTAATCTGATGCGCACATCTACTTTGTTTGTTAGCCATTTTCAATGATGCCAATCAGAGTAGCAGCAGGAAGGCTGAATCTGAATGTACACAATATATTATTTTTCTTACCTTTGAACATAGCACATCATTCTTTAGACTAAGGCAAGAGAGAAAGTACTGAGGCAGTGCAGAGCAACGTACACTACACCCTCCTCCATCGCCCTCCAATCTGATAGGCATTTCAGATAAGATTGCACGCATAAGAGAGGTTAACAAGCGAATCAAAGCTATATACTTTAAATAGCTATAGATCTTGGACACCACCCCATTTACGCGTGGCCAGTTCCAAACTAATCACTACAGTAAGATGCAATATCGATATGTCTCAAATAGTAGTACACCATGCTCCATAACAACAATCTCATGCTCCATAGCAACAATCTCGTGCACCATAGCAACAATCTCATGCACCATAGCAGTAATAGTAGCAACAATCTTGTACAAAATAGCAACAATCTCATGCTCCATAACAACAATCTCATGCACCATAGCAACAATCTCATGCTCCATAGCAACAATCTCGTGCACCATAGCAACAATCTCACGCACCATAGCAGTAATATTGTAACAACAATCTTGTACAAAATAGCAACAATCTCATGCTCCATAGCAACAATCCAATGCACCATAGCAACAATATCGTGCACCATAGCAACAATCTAGTGCACCATAGCAACATCTCGTGTCGTTTCATACACAAGAACATACTTGTTCATACCGTTTCGAATAATTTGGAAAATGTAATCGGCAGACCATTTCAGATTTTTAAACACTGGCTTTAAAAATTAGTATCGAAGTTGGTCAAAATGAACTCGAGGTCGCACTTGACCTGAAATAACAGTTGACCTGTTTTCCAGTTTTTATTAATTGCAGTTGACTCAGTAAAGTGCAATTAACCTATCAGAAGACAGCTCCCAAAACTTCCTCCTACACATATCGTCTGTCTGTCTGGCTGTCTGTCTGTCTGTCTCTCTGTCTGTCTGTCTCTCTGTCTGTCTGTCTGTCTGTGTCTGTCTGTCTGTCTGTCTGTCTATCTGTCTGTCTTAGTGTCTTAGTGTCTTAGTTTCTTAGTGTGTGTCTGTCTGTCTGTCTGTCTGGTTGGCTGGCTGTGTTTCACACAAATTTAAATTTAAAAACAAAGTTGGAATCTAAAAACAATTATTTCCAAAATTCCAAAATTCTAGATCATGTCTCATCATTCTAGCACGTCTCATCATTGTGTGACGTTGCCAGTTTAAGGTGGTCCCGAAAAGGGCCGTTGGACTACTGTTTCTCCATAGTTTCAACCCTTCAGTTTCACCGTTTCAACTAAACTTTTCCATTTGTTTATTGCGACGTTTACTTGTAGTAGTGCCCAACGATTTTGTGGCAATTTCTAATTCACTGTATATTTTGCTATCCTCTCTCGCGACCGTATAAAATTGACACGATCGATAATTTTAAGTTCTCTCGCCAGCCAATGAAAACCACTCGTGCTTCGCGCTACCCCCTCTGCGCTCCTTTATTAAACCCCCGCCTGGCGGCAGGCACTCCTCACGTCTCTTTCTTATCTGTTCTTCCGTCCCTTTTTGCGTTCTTGTCTGGCTGCCTCGAGCCTCCTTATTTCTCGCCACGGCCCCTCTGTCTGGGCCGGCCTACTCACACACTTACTTGACTGCCTCACGCCACGACTGACGCCAACTTCGCCACTGCTCATCCGCCTGCCTACTACGTCTCACTGCCTTCACTGTACTCATTGCCATTGATCATCACGTACGTCGCCATTGCATCACTCGTCTGTCGCTTGAACTCACATCCAATTTATCTTAAAAGAAACTATTGTTGCAGCCGCCAGTGCCCAGAAAGCCATAGTTTGTTATTTGCCAGTAACAACCAAACTTACTATTTATATTGATTTCAACAATAAAAACGACTACGGCAGTTTCCTGCCCTTGTTGCCAAGTGCTCCGCTACACCAACCACTTCGCCTCAGTTGACTTCAACCAACTTATTTTGGGACTAAAACGGCCCTTTTAAGGGTCATCACAGCCATAGCCGCTACGCCAATAACGTGACAATTGCATTGAATATATTTAATTTTATTGCAATTTTGATAAATGAATAGGCACAGCAGTCCAGTGCTTAGTTTTTATGAATCAGTGGAAGTCAGAAGATGCAGCAAGTGTCTCCGAGTCCACAGTAGAAATGCTTTGCCTGAAATTGCATATGACTATTAAATAAAATTTGAATTGTCTGGTTTAAACCAAGAAATCTACTCAATTGAAAATGTCTTACTGTGAGCTACTTGCAGTAGCAATTGTGACTGTTGTCTGAAAATGATTTTTAGTGGATGGAAGTCATCATTGAAAGAATGGCTTGGATGGGCCACCAGCTATTTGTGATTCATGTAAATTTCGATGGAAACACTATGGCAGAAACAGAAAATATCAAGTGAAATGCAGGTTGTTTTTAACATTACCTCCCAACTGCCTTGGCGAAGACGAATACGCTTTACGCACAAGGGCAACTCAATTACGAGTTCATCCTCTCTCTCTTCCCCTGCTGCCCTGCGATGCAACACGACGGGGTGATGAAGCCATCAGAGAAGAAATAGGCGTTGGGATTACATCCTGCGTCTTAAACCAATCCTCAAGGCCTTTTGCCAGGTCCAGAAAGTCCGGATTTAAGACACACAGCGAACTGCTGCAAGTGAGGGAAAGTCCTCCAAAGCCACATGTTCTAGCTCCTTTTATCGCCAACACTTGGCCAATTGCCCAGTCAGTCACTTGCGCAGCACTTTGGCCCCAAAATGTGGCTTTAACGCTGACGTTTGTCTTGTCAGTCAGCGTAACTGCTGACTTAATCACCTCTCCTCTCTTAGTCTTTGTGCTCTTGGGCTTCTCAATGGCTTGAATGACGGCGATCACGTCGACTACGGCTCTGAGGTAAGGAGAAAACAGTGTAAAATTGAAGTACGAATACCGCGAAGACAAGGATGTACTGGACATGTTAACACTGACTCTAGCTAAAGAGTTGAGAGCGAGTCTAAAAATTCTCTGGCAATTTTAGAGTGAATGGCGATTGCGATTCTAAACATTGAACGGTGATTCTTAAAATTGCTAGGCGATTCTAAAGATTTGAAGACTGATATTGAAAGTTGGGGCGTTTAATACATAAAGTAGAGACATATTTTTGATTTTGAGAGCTGGTAATTAATCCGAAACTTACCCCTTGCTTCCAACATCAGTGAGGTTCCCAATCGCTTGGTACCGCTCAAATCGTGGATTGCCGTAAATATCCGCCTCACAGTTTTCCACACCAGCCTCATTGTCACTCAATTGGACCTTTACTTCCAACGCGCTGCTTCTAATGTTAAAGGCAGTGTCACCTGCCGAAACCTTTCCGCCTCGAATCGCAACACTTTTACCCGGTTCGCATGTGCTCCATATATTTTCAATTTGTTGTTTGGTGCCGAAGAAAGTAGTTCTCACGTCGTCGGTGTTATCCACGATGAGTATTGAAAACAGCATTTTTTCTCCGTCTAGATACGTGCGAGTCTGCAACAGTAGAATGCGTAGTGCATTTAATAATTATCTTAATTAAAAGGTACATCCAGGGACTACTTGAACTCGGGACGGGTAACGACGAACTTGAAAGATACGTTTTGATTGACCACAGACAAATTTACTGACTACAAGGTAGAACATATCGAAGTAATGCTTTTGGAGGAATAAGTTATTAATAGATAGGCCTTCAAGTTTTGTTGTTTCCCGTCCCGAGTTTGAGTAGTCCCTAGGTACATGCTGATCTAATAACATATATAAGCAAGATTTTGATTCTACAAAGAATTTAAAGCTACTAACCTCATTTCGAAGATGCACTTTGCCTTCGATCCTAGGCAGCACACTCTCACAGCTATACGCCGAAATGTCACAAAGCTTCATTGTGTAGATGACTGCAACGATAATTGAGTTAATGTTAAAACAGTTCCAGCTGACCCTTAAATGGTTACTTAAATGTAATAAAATATTTGCTGGCACAACGTCAGAACTACCCAAGTCGCAAAACAACGTAGTAAATGTACACAAAATATTTGAAACATTGACAAATATGCATGCAGCCAATCAGACTATATCCGCAGCAGAGCAAGTCTGAGAGATTTATTGATTTCAGTCAATCAGCGCCGAGCTTGGGGTGCGCACACTGAGTTATTGATTTTCAGCAATTGCGAACTGCATGATTGTTGGCCAATGTTTATCGAGTTCACACAGAAGTTAACTTCCATACATGTATGTACATTCAAGGGGTTGCAGTTGCGGGGGCTACTACCCCGTGTGTGAGCTTGGGAGTGCACAATGAATCACAAGAGATAATTATATATAAGTATATCATTACAGAGAGAGGTTCTGCACTTTAAAAACTTGTCGAAAAGAAAGTGAGAGGTGGAATATCAAGTATTCAGCTGCTTAGCTTTATAATTATCAATGTAGAATTATAAAAGTATTATAAATTTAGAATTTACCCCAAAAGCAGGCCGCAGCTGGCGTAACGTATCTGCCGATGTTCACTCAGTAGACTGAAAAGACTGAAACTTCCCCTATGCAGGTTAGCAAATTTATTATAGGGGGATTAGTATATGGTGATGTCTTCAGTTTTCTCCAGCATCTAGAGTTGTCCTCTCAGCAAACTACAATATTTCACTCAGCAGTCCGCAGTAATCCCCTCAGCAGTCTGCAGCCATGTCATTTTTGCAGTCTACATAATTTATCCCCTTAGCAGTCTGCAGTTCTCCTCTCGGCCGACTCCTCAGTCTCCTTCAAAAACTAAATTTTCTCAGCATTTAGTACGACTCACTAATCAATATTCGATACATATCGGAAGACTTTTGCACAACTCAGGATTTAGCATTGCCTTCAACACTTTAGCAGCATTGTCTGCAGTTTAGCATTTTTCATACTTTAATGGAGTCTGGCAATACCCCCATTGATGAGATCAGCAACACTCGAGGCAGTTTTACAAAGCAAAAATATTACTTAATAAAAAATGCTTCAATCGCAATTAATCGAAAGATGTTCTAATTAGTCGATGCATAAGTTACAAATCAAAATAAATTAATTCAATTTTAAGTGTTCGCAGCCAGGTGGACTCGAACCTGGGACCTTGCGGCCAGCCTAAACCTAGTGCCTACAGTGCGGCTACTCCGCCTATTGATGGAAAGTTGAGAAAATCAGCCATATATGCTTCGGCACTGCAGTCAAATACATAGCAGTGATAGGCTTGCTCAGTGCGCAGGCAGAGCCAATGCACAGTTGAGTGAAATCTATAAATAGAAACTGTCTATGCAGTCCGCCATTCAGCCAAGGTCAGAATGTACACACGCAGCCACTGAGCATTATTTTACTCTCCCTTAGTGCAGCAAGTATTGAGGCCTACACAGTGAATAGAGAAAAAGTTGTGGCGCAATCTCTATTGGAATTGCAATTCAGTCAGTCGAAAATTTTACCTGGTTTGGCCTCCCATTGAATGCATTGAAGAAACTCGTTTTTCGAATATTTAATACCTTTATCATTGAAGCAGACAAAGGAAATTTTATCGGTACAATGGCCGGAAAATTTGCAATGCTTTGCAGAAAACGCGATTAAAAATGGTTGAGGCATTCAATCTGTAGAGTGAAATTCCACAGACAGACAGACAGACAGACTTTAGAGATTTAGTATAGTTGGGGAGATTTTAACGATAGTAAAAATGAAAATACAAATCGTACAACTGGTTAAAACATTTTGTACCAAACATTAATAAAACATCAAATTTAAATTTAAGCTTTTTACTACATATTTATTAGTTTACTTATTATATTCAATTGTAACTTGCATGGGTCATAATGTCAATGTGAAATAAACACGCAGTGAAATAAAATTGTCTGGTGGGTGGTGGTTGCGGCTGCTGACTGTCTTCAGAAATTGAGCTGATGGTAGCCGCGGCATTAAAAAGGCTAGCGCTCAGTGTAGCTTGGGTCGACGTAGTCGGAGCGCTAGGCGACGACGCCACGTAGTCGCTAGTTGCGCGCAACCGTTTTGGCTCCGGCTGCAGTTGCAGCTCCTCGGGTCCAGGGCTGCTTTCCAGAATTGCAGAAAGTCGTTTCCTGATTTTTTGTAGGAGATTCATTTATAAGAATAGGCGACTAAATTAATAGAATAATGAAGAAATATTTTTTGGTAAAATTGAGAAGAGCGGCAGAAGAGGAAAGTATTAAAAAAGCGAGTAAAGAATGAGAGAATGAGAGTCGTAGATGTAAGTGGAAAAGAGAGAGAAAGTGGAAAGTGGAAATGGGGGAAATATAAAAGTGAGATGAGATGAGAGATGAGTATTGCTATTTTGATGAAGCACTGAATAACTGAATCAAAATATTCTGTGCTTACCTTCCGTCGCGTCGTCCGTCATCGTCCTCTTCATCGACTAGGTTCGGAAGGCTGACGACTCGGTCTTCAGGTACGGGAAGAGCAGCAAGTCTATCTTCATCGTGCGCAGAGCAGCCAACGTCGCCACGAGATTTTTGGCCTGATAGAATTGTTCGGCGACATCAGGTAAGTGCCGTCGAGCCTGGACGACTGCCTTTTCCTCGGAGTCCGTCAGAAATCGGTTGGACAAGGTCGCATGGGCTCGGCGGATGTGTGTTGCGTTAATCTGTGTTTTAAGGTAGATTTACTTTTAGTATCGTGGGTTTGATTAAAATATCGTTGAATGGCTCTGGCCAAGATAATTCTTGGAAATTATTTTTGGTCAAACTTTATTTGAGCGATTTATGGTTAAAATTAGAAAGTGAAGCGAGAGGGTTACCTCATTTTTCCTTGACAATTTCCTGAGCAACAAGTTGACGCGCTCATTGCCACCGCAACGCGTTGCATACGGGCCGAAACCAACGTTGGGCTCAAATACTGCAGGAAGCAGCGGCTGGTTGTCTATGAACTCGCTTGTCAGCAGCTCATCGCGGCAGTTGGCCTCCAGAAACCGTAACAGCACCTGGAAAAAGTGCTGCACGATACAGCACCGGCTGGCCTTTGCTGTTGACAACCTTGTCCTTGACATGTTTGCAGTGGATGAAGCTGATCCGTCCGACTGCTGCTGGAAGTATGCTGCGTCGATCACATGATAGAGGCGCAAAAACCTGCAGAAAAATAAAGTGGTTTAAATATAACTTAGGTGATATAATAATAATGATAATATTGTAGGTAATAAAATATTAATATTAATGATAGACGAATGTAAAGCAAGTAACATATCTATGCAGAATGCATTGGTGTACATTTTAAATTTTTTGAAGACGAAAATGAATTTGACAGAAAGATAAATAGTGAGATAGTAGATACGCAGAGCAGACATATGAAGAGAGGAAGTAGAAAGGGACGAAATAGATGGACGAATTGACAGACAGACAGACTGACACATTAATAATAGGTTTAAAAAATCTTACCTGTAGGCGTCGTAGTGCATCTGTTGAAAAATCATGTGCTGAACTTTGAATTACGTTCCGTAAAATCGGGTCTCGTCCATCGAGATCTGCGAGTGCCCTCGCTGATCAGTGGGAACAGAGAGAAGGCAGGAATTTGCGCGTGAAATTTTCAAGAAGTTTGCAGTTTCTTCATGATCTGAAGGCACCAAGCGTCATCTTGACTTCGCCGAACTTCTGAAGTTCGATAGCGCCTCGACGCAATCTTCGCTTTTTTCGCTGCTCGAGACGTTGGGTTCAGCAGCAGCTGGTCAGCGTTGATGAGTAGTTCGCGGGTGCATTTTAATTCATCCAGCAGCTGATTGGATGCTTGCGTTGGCCGCGAAAGCCGTTCTAGCAGGCGCCTGATGAGCCACCTAAGGGCCAAAATCTGAATTTGGGAGCTTCTCCCGCCGACTTGATAGAGACATGTCGCTTCCAACACATCAAGATTTAAAAGGTCAGTCAGAAAGATGTCCCGACCAAGACCTGCAGAGACGCGACGCCAGATCAAATCAAGAGTTTTGAATCGAGACTCTGTTGCTTCAAACACAGCGACATTTTCTGACGTCTCCGCCTCTTCTTTCCGAACTGGTTCGGCCCTTATGTCGCGAGCGATACCTAAGTCGCTTCGATACACTCCAGTATCAGCTCGTAGCAAGGCAAACAGCCGGCGTCGTCTTCCAGAGTCTTTGAATTTTTCTAGACGAATCGGATGGACCAAAAGAAATAGGTCTTGCCAGTACGGCGCTGATTACATGCGTCTTCTTCGGATGGAAAAAAGAGGTTCTCGCTTGTGCAGCTCAAATACGTCTAAATATGACGCAGCATCCAGAAAGTTGTAAATCTCGCCATTTAGTCCCGAAAAATTAAGATACATTTTAAATTACGCATTTTATAATACAAAAAAAGTAGTCCTCGCTGTGTAACAATGAATCTTGTCACGTTATTGGCGTAGAGGCTATGACCCTTAGAAGGGCCGTTTTACGAGAGTTGTCGTAAGTCGTAGTCCCAAAATGAATCGAGTCAAGTCTTGAGAAGCGGATTGTGTAGCGGAGCACTTGGCGTACAAGGCAGGGAACTGCCGTAGTTGATTTATTGTTGAGATCAATATTCAAATTGGTTAATGTCAATATAGAACTTATTGCGCTTGGGACACTGGCGGCTGCAACAATGGTTTTGAATTGAAGGTGAGTTAGAAATTGCAGTCGAGTGGCAGGCGAGTGATGCAAGGCGATGCAACGTGGTGAGTAACGGCGATGAGCACAGAAGAGGCAGATGCGTAGTGGTGAGATTGGCGTTAGCCGTGGCAGACAGTGGCAGGCAGTGTAAACAGGCTGGCCCAGACAGAGGAGCCGTGGCGAGAGATAAGGGGGGCTCGAGGCAGCCCGAAATCAGACAGAAGGCAGGAGAAGGAGCGAAGGAGAGGAAGGTGGAGGAGGGAGAGGAAGGTGAGGGGCCCGCCGCCAGGCGGGGGGTTAATAAAGAGCGCAAAAGGGGGGTAGCGTAAACACGGAGAGCCTTCATTGGCTGGCGAGAGAACTTGAAATTATCGATCGTGCCAAAATTCACAGACGGGCGCAAGGCCTACCAAATACACAGTGAATTAGCAGTTGATACAGATTATTTGCACGCTACTATAAGTAAACGTTAAAATAAACTATTGGAGAAATTAAAATGAGAAATTGCAAGGGAAACTATAGTCCAACGGCCCTTTTGCGGGACCACTTAAACTAGCAACGTCATAATCTCTTCAAAAATATTTTAGAATCCATCTTAGATATTCAACTTTTTAAACATTTTTATGATTCTTCGATACATGAAGGGTCGAAACGTTGCACTATAGAAACTAAGCTTTAATTTTTCAATTAAGTGCTAGAAGACTAGGATGGAGGTATTCAATACCAAAATTATGCTATTCGCTCTTAAAACTGTTTTCGTATACGTTTTGATTCACTAAAAAAAATTGCCACTTACATTAGATGGGCCAATGCCAAATAGCGGGGTGTCGGATTGCTGCTGCTGCTGCTCGCCTCCTTCGCCTGCAGTCTCATCGCCTGGCGTCGTGCCATCAGCAGTCTGTTTTGGAAATGAAATCCACTGGATTATTCTCTTATCAAGCAGGGTTAATGGTCTCCTATCCGCAAACTTCTACTTCTTAATCTTCTTAAACTAACAGAAGGCACTTCAGAGCCATGAAAAAAAATCAAGACGCAGATTCGTGCAAGTAGACAGTAAAACTTTTAAAAATTACTTCAAATACCTTGAGGTTGCGATAGGGGCCTCGCGGTCTATTCGCGGCGCCTGCGCCCCCCGTCAGTAGTAAGTAAAGTACTTCAAATTAAAGCCAAAAATTTTATGGATTCGAACCAGTTCTACGCGGCTTTGTGGCTGAAAGGGCACGTTTTGGACAACTTTTGGAGGCAACGTTTTGCACCGTTTGCTTCGGTAAAGCAACTACAGCGGCATCAGGAAAGCTGCCTCCATGATTTGCAAGGATATTTGCTGTCGAATTTTGTGTATCCGCAGCCTCCCTTCTCATATTTCCCACAGCTAAGGGCCAAATACCTGGAACCATCTGGTCCATGAGTATGATGATGCAGCTGTTTAATCCGCATGCCATTCTGAACGTGGATTCGCTCTGGGCAGGAATGGTGCCGCCCTTCTTCGCAATCCCAAAAGCTTACAGATTCATCAGCGACACTGACCTTATCAAGGGTGTAATAATAGACCCCACAGGCCAGCTTCCTTTTCCCTCGCTTACTCACTGTCGACTGGATGGCCACAGGAACTTCCATGTAGTACAAGATTGTGTTACAGACTGCTTCCAATATCTGGAATGATAGTATAAGTATGTTACTGATTTAGCACAGTAATACAGTCCTAATACAGTCGCTGATGGGTAAAAGATAAGGGGCCTTTGAGGTCTGCTAGGTTAGGGTCTTCGGGCCCGACGCGGGTTCTTGGCTGAAATTGTCCGCGTACCCCGAGTGACACTGTAAGATAGGTTATCCACAGTGTGGCGCCTGCGCAGCCAATTCACGATATGTGAATTTAGCTTGGGAGCCGGTCCGACCATCTTCGGCAAGTTTTTTTGTTTGATGGTTTTTTTATGCATCGCTGTTTAGGGTTATTTTTGCCTTATTTGTTAATCTCGATGGGATCAGAGGCATAGAAGCGGCCAGCTCTCTTTGTTTGCACTAGAGCTTGTTAAGGAACGGGTGATTTCTTTGAGCTGCTCTGGGTAAGTTTGGTTCGTTCTGAAATTCCTGTGCATTGGCATTTTGTGCCTTTTGAGCCAGCCTACGCCCAGGTCCACGATCCTGTCGGCATTTCGGCTAGCTCATAAAGAAATTTGATTTTTGTGTAGCTTAGGGCGCCATAGCATATTTTGACGGCAATGTTTTGCGTTTGTTGGAGTTTTGTAATGTTGTCATTTTTGAGTACTTAGATTGGGGCACCTAGATTAGGGATAGGTCATGGTGCTTTAAGAGTGAGTCTGTAGTCGAGATTGATGCCAAGGAAATTTACTTATTTTTGATAGGTCAGAGTTGCATCACCTAGTTTTAATTCGGGTCTGATATCCCTTCTATCCGGATTTGCTGAGGGCATAGTTAAAGACTGTGGCTTGACTTTTGTTTGCATTGATTTTAACACCCTGTTCTCCGAACTAGGCCCAAATGCTGTTCAGGTACGGTTGTATTTGATTTCGGAGTTCCCCAAAAGATTTGGCGATACCCCAGATGGCCATGTCATCATCGAATTGACTTCTTTATGTATTTGGGTGACCCGTTTGGGGCATTGTGCTGACACCTGCCTTGAATTGATACAAGTAACTGAGGACGCTGTTGACCTTAACTTGCATACTCCTGTTTTCAAGGTAGTTGGAGCAAATCCGGGTGATGGCTGTTGGCAGATCGACTTGGAATATTTTGTATCTGAGATAGTCGTGGACGATTGTGTCAAAGGCGCCTTCCACGTCGAAGAAGATGTCTAGGCATCTCAAGTGTTCTGCCTCAGCGACCAGGGCATCCTGGACGAGCCAAACTAGATTATCAAGTGTAGAATGGACCTTGCGGTAAGCACACTGATCACTACCCAATGTGTTGTTTGCTTCTAAGTGTTTCATAAGTCTTCTCAACAGGAGTTTTTCAAAGACTTTTTCTAAGCAGGATGTAGGCTAATTGGTCCAAAAGAGCTAGGTGATTGCAAGCGTTTGTTAGGTTTGGGGATCATCGTGACCACCGCCTGCTTCCATGTCGTGGGAAAGATGCCTGTTTTGAAGCAGTAGTTGAATAGGTTGGTGATTCGGTTGATCGCAACGCCTTCAAGGCCAAATTTAAGGACTTTGTTGGAGATTTTGTCAAGTCCAGGGGCGCTGTTTACAATAAGATGTTAGAGCTCCCAGATTGTGTCAGAGGCAGTAAAGGGGATCTCCAATGGATGCGTTATCTTGACAGCTGCCTTGTGGGATGGGCTTGAACTTGCACACATTTTCAACCTCTTCTTTAAAGAAAATGCTGGTGGATGAAATGGGATGCATCCTATTGTAGAGAGTGGTTGCAATGAGGTTTGCTTTGTCAATGTCAGTGTGAGCAGTTTCCTTTCCGTGGAAAGCGAGGGAATAGTTCCTGTTTTGTTTTTGCCCATGGGAACTTTAGTGTCTCTCCAGCAGTCCTTGATTTTTTGTTGTTACTGTTTTCGACTATTCTCTCACACATTTTGGTAAGTTTTCTAGCCCAAAAGACATCTCCTAATTACTTTGGCAATCTGGATGGCTTTCCTTCTGAAGGAGTCATCTCTTGTCTGGTTGGAGATCCGGAGGGAGAGGTCTTTGAAGGTTTCTGGTTGGAAAAACCTCTTCAATAGTCTTTTGGATGACTTCTGTGATGGTTTTGGCTTCCTGGTCAATTTTGGTAATAGAGTCCAGAGGTGATCTTGTGTCTTCTTTTTTGTGAAGCTTGTTTTCTCTTAAGGGGGCTTGAAAGGTGTCCCAATCTACTTTGTTGAAGTTTTTTTGATTTTTCCGGTCCTGACCAGACTGGTGGGGGTGTGGAGTTAAGGGTGACGAAGATGGGAAGATGGTCACTGCCCACATCATCTCCGATGTAGAACTTGCTTATCCAGGGGCTGAAGTCAGTTGTCGAAATGCCCAAGTCTAGAACGTTCCTATAGATGACTGGGTTGATTTTATTGTTTGCTGCCTGCTCGTGGAGTTGCTTCCCTGCTCTGTTACAGCTACTCTCACTTCAAAGGAACCCATGCCTAGCATTTAGGTCCCCCAGCAGGAGGCTATGTTTGTCTGAAAGGAGTCTGGAGAGGAGGTTGGTGTCAAGCTGGTCCAGTGAAGAATTTCTGTAGACCAGTGAGTGTTTGTCGTAGGTCAGAGCATAGTTTGTGATTTGGACCTTTGGTGAGTGGACAAGGAGGCCTTTCTTTGTGTCCTGGGTATCGAAATGAACAGTTCCGTAACCAGGAAATGAGCATGGTCGGGGGGAGCTGAGGACTGTTTCAGAGAACAGGGCTGTGCCTATTTTATTAGTTCGGAGCCAAAATCTAAGTTCTTTCACTTTGGGTTTGATCCCTCTGCAGTTAAGGTGCGCTATTTTGATACTTTATTTTTCACAATTGAATTGTAGTTTCCGCATTTATTTCTAGGTACCTGGTTGGCCGGACAGACGCTCTGCCGGCCAACTTTCCCTGGGTAGCGGGGCAGGATGGCCACCCAGACCCCGGCCGATCACCTCTATAAGAGTTAGAAATCTGAACTTTACCTTAAGTTAGAAGATAGATAGAAATTTATGAAAAGTCCAGGCGCAGTGAAGGGCGAGGCAGGAAAGCACAATAGAGACTGTGAGAACACTTATGAGAACAGCCAACAGAAGCAGCTCTAAGATAATTAATCAGCTGTCAATCAATTTGAATAGCCGAATCTAATTAAGTCCCTTTCCATTCCAGTCAGTAGCGACACCCCGCCGCAGGAATAATGGCGATTAAACTGGCTGGGAGAAGCGGCCCAGCTTAGAGAACAACGCGGCACGCGGCGTCTTCTGGCGCACCCTGAGGGAGAAAACGTGAGGCCCACCTAGAGACTCCTATCCAACCTGAAGTGGCCCAAGAAGGCGAGATCAACCCCCAAGCTGCCTGACAACCGAGAGAAACAGAGGACTGTTTAATCTTCAATGGACAGAGTTAAGAGACGGAAAATTAAGCTATTTTTCTATAATCTTTCTATCCCAAATTTTATCCAACTTAACACATAGATTTGCGAAACCCCGAATAATCTCTAACCCTCACGCTTAGCAACCTACTAGAACTAACCAAATTCATGTACAGCTAGGGAACTGAGTCCTAGATTTTTATTGCTTAAAAAACCCCGCCGTTGCTAACCACGCGAAGACACCCCACCGGCGGCGATGGGGAGGTCAAAAATGCGAATTGGTATAAATAGACGTCCATCTCAAACTGGAACGGCGCTTCGTTTTCTTGCGCAGTTTTCGATCTCAAATTGCTCCCTTTGAATTGGTCTCTGGATTATCCAGTCGGCACAAATCTAAGTCTTCAATATAATCATTTGTCTTAATTGCCGCGCAGAGCAAATCCTAGAGAGACTCAAACTCAGCTTAGATACTAGGAGATCCCGTCGGTTTATACGGTTTTCTCTGACGGCCTGATTGGAGAAATTAGAGCTGTACAAACCTTAGACCGCTAGACATCTATCTTAAAAAAGTGAGAACACAAACTCAAAGGCCCCGGGGATAAACGCGTATAACCTCTGCCAGATGCGGGTTTACCACATCCGACACCGTTTGACAGGCATCGGCTGAGGCAAATGGACCCGACGCTGACCCAGCCAGAGTCCTGGTGACCATCTCAATCACCAATTGAACTGTTGCAGGCACCAGCCCACTTACCAGTACTTGAATGTCAATTGCAGGATGTTGGACCGGGTCTGGTTGTCGGCCGGAAGTGCGCTCTGGGTAGGAGCTGAGACTGGCGGTGGCAGCGGCGGCGGCGGTAGCGCTGAGTCGGCAGTTTGTTGGCGTTGGCGTTCGAGCTCCGTCTCCGCAGCCTCACGGCAGCGGCTTGTCTGGTGGCGGAGTCGCGCATTTTGTTGGCGTGGCTGGTGGTTCTGTAGGCCTCTCCAAAGTTGACGCAATGCGGCTCCTCCGGTCTGGGGCAGTCTTTCCAGTGGTGAGTTCAGAACAGATCCGGCAGGCAATGCCCCCCTCGCATACTCGTGCCGAGTGTCCAAAGGCCTGGCATCGCTGGCATTGCTACTCTCTCACTGGTGTCATCGTGCGGCTCACCTCGCAAGGGTAGTGGCAGAAGTCCGTTGAGATGCCGTCAGCAACGCACCGTGCCGCCAGGGAAGGGACTCGTCATTGGTGAAGGCACTAAGCATTTGGGTCGAATACCCAGTGTTTTTTTATCTGATTCTTCAGACGCTCTCGATGTTGAGCCCGAGGTCGCCTTTGAGCATCTGCAGGAATCCGGCCTCCTGAATGTTGGTCGGGACGTCGCGGATGACAAAGGTCACATGGGATCTTTTTCCTTGCTGTACTTGGTTGACCTTAGTCTGTTGGTCAGCACTGACGCTGTTGTTAAGAAGTGGCCTGGCCCTGGGAGCGGCCTGGTGACTAGTTCGTCGCCTAGCAACGGCACTCTTAGTTCACCGTGTAGCAAAATCTCGTGATTTCGAGTCGTGACCGGTGTCAACACAAAGCCGGTGCCGTTAGCCAAGGGCTTAGTTTGGATGGTTAGTTTGGATTAGTTTGGATGGAACCTTGGAAGTTTGCTGCCAGCCACTCCAGAAACTTCAGCTGGTCACCAGCCGCGTCAGCGTCTACTTCAAAGACTGGTGTGGCTTCGGAGGTTTGCCTAGTTGGAGGAGGACGAGGTGCTATGGTCACGCTCGCGTATGACCGGAAGTCACCGCCTGGAGTCGCTGCCGCTGCTGTTGCCACGCCAACGCTGTTCCGGAACGCTGTCGTCGCCGTGCCGTCGCCTTCGCCGCCGCAGCCGCCTCGTCGTTGTCGTCAACAGCCATGGACGTAGGACCATTGTTCGCTTCGCTAGTGACACGGAGGGTGAGTGAGACTCGTACACCTTCTTGCTTCCTGCATTCTGGCACAGAGTACTGGCAGTGCTGCTGCGTAGATCCAGACATGAGGATTACAGAGCCTGGTGTGGTCCTAAATTTTGATCCAGAAAGACCTGATCGCGCCCAAGGAGAAAGGAGACTGTGGCGATGTAGGGACGCTGGCCAATCTCGGGTTCATTGTCGGCGTGAAGGGATCCTTTCTGATGCCGTAGTGTAGAAGTTAACTAGGCATGAGTTAAATTCTGGTGCTGGGAGGTTGGCTTTGTTGATGAGGAATCGCTTAATTTTTTCTACTACAGGGGGCCAGTTATTGTTAGGCTAGAGCGGAACACCCAAATAAGAGTACTGCGGCCCATACCAGTAGACCAGGCGGCGCTCATGTTGGCGGTGCTTAAAAGCTAGAGGCAGGACATCCTGGATGAGTTGTTGGTAGCAGTCGTCAGCCACTGACTGCAGCATGTTAGTGAAGCACTTGATCCGAGCGTCGTGTCTGTACCGTATTTTTCAGCCTCCGTGACATCCGGGGAGTCCGGGAACTGAAGGTGAGTAGTCGGTCCGGATGCATTCTGCAGGACCATGTCGTCCATTGCAGCGATCGCCTCGGTGAAGCCATCTTCCTTACGACTTCTTTTGCTCGTCGGTTGCGATGATTTGTTGTTCGAATCTTGATTGGACATTATACTATGAAAAATAAAACTATAACTATAAAACTAATAATCTGGTAGCGATGCTCGTTTAATAAGTAATAGAAAATGAAGGTTAACACCAACATACAAGTAAATTTATAGTCAACGCGTTTTGACACAAGCGGTCATCTTCAGGGCTTGCACACATGGTCCACAATTCCGTATATATTTAAATAAAGCAAATAAAAAACTAAACAAGGCAATAGAGGAATTGGTTCAGTCAGGTCGATAATTGTACATTAGGGGACGAAACTAAATTAAATTACTAGGCCTTCACACATTGGCAAAGAGAGACCAACACCAAGCCTAGAAAACTTGGAGCTGTAAACTGGCTGGTGTACGGGTTTTGTTCAGAGGAGGCAGGGATCTGGGTGCATGTGATTTCCCCACAAACATGGGCCCAACGCACAATGATGAAATCATTGCACTTTGGACTAACAAGACAAAAAAGGCCTTGTCATGTGACTGACTCACATAAAAAGGGGAAAAAGGCCCACTGTTGAAGCCACCAGTGACCTTGGGATCGGAAAACAGAGCGACACTCCAAAAATGGAAGTGCCAAACCGAGAACGAAACAGGCAGGCCAGCCCAAGCTGTCTGGGCACTGCAAACGAGAGCAAGCGAGCGAGGACAAGAGCGGACCCGAGCAAATGCCCAGCGGCAGACAGAAGCCCTGGTGCGAGGACAGATGCGAGATTCGCTAGCGTTTCTAAGTGTTGATGCAGCGCATCACAAATCTCGACAGTTCTATGCCCATTAAGGCTGACAGCCAAGCACGTGGCCTCACAGGTACACATCCAGGGCGTGACAGCCTTGAGGATGGCGTCCGGGATGTCTGGCGGCTGGCCCATAAGGTTAGTGGCCGCCAGCAGGGCTACCGCCTGTATGATCGTCGGGTAGCGGCTTTGTTCGATCTCGGGGCTGGCCAGGCGAGCTGCGGAGTCGAGCACTTCCTGGCGGTTGCGATCGGACAACTCGCGGAGCCGCACCCAGCGGGGCCAGCTGAAGTATCCGGGCCAAGTCTCGCTTCGGGCTGCCGTGAGAAAGAGTCCGCCTAGGTACATGGCGGCTCCAACCATGAGGAAGGGCCGTCTTCGTGGTCAGGATCTCTCGTCTAGCCCAGCTCCAGCTCGACGACCTGGACTCCGACGTCACAGACCTCGACTGGGCCAGCCAGGGATGGCGGCGGGGCCACCGGGAGCACGTCACGGAGGGCATCGGCTAGCCCGCTTCCTCGCTGCCTTGAATGTAGGCCGGCGTTTCGGTGCATTGGTCGTTCATCCGCTGAGTCGACCGCGTCTATCGGGGTGCTCACGGGCGAGTCACTGGGCAAAAGCCGGTGGCCGCTTTCTGTCAGGTGCCTGAAACGAGGGAGGGGGGTCATGGCACCGGCCTGACCGACTCCACGCGCCGTCTCCCTGGCGTGGTCTTGACGAAGTCTTGACGGTAGGCCGCAATGGCCCCGTCCCACCACGTCCGCGAGAGCTAGAGCTTGATCTTGGCTCGGTGCCGAAGCGTGGGTGAGAACTTAGAAGGATTTCGCCGCGGCTCTACCTCCGGGGTATCAGCCACAGGCGGCTGCGTGTGTCGCCTTCGGCCTCTGCGACACGAGCGTTGTTAGTGACTTTTTGGCCTCAAATACCGTCTTGCCGAATGCATTAAGTGGTTCTTGCATAAAAATATTCCGTTTGTATGATCATATGTTTACGCCTTTTCAAAATAATGAAAATATAACCCTAGATAAGTTTCCAAGTCGCACTGCTGAAATTCCAAACAGCTGTGAATCAGCGCCCATTAAAAATCAGTGACGGAAATAATGAGCAGGTATGACTGCCCGACAATGGAAATCAAATTTAAGATATGATGTCTCAGCAAGCGAAGAAAAGTTGATACTGAAGCTAGCTCGTACATTGTGTTCATTTGTGATGCAGTCAGCGATGGAGTAAAATTGCTCTGTTTTGGATGCTGTGGTCAATATAGGGTATAGAAACCAAAGTCGCTGGACTTTTTAAATATTGAACCGGTTGAATTAATATGAAGAACCGTCCCGCTGCTTTGCTTGATGCTCGTGTACATTATTAGTCGGGCAGGATCTAAGCAACGCGCGCTCTCTAATGACTCCTGCAGGCAAATAAAAGTGGGGATGTAACTCATTCAAAAGTGCAATCTTTACCAAAAATAATTCTTGGCTGAATTCTTTGTGCCGACTCTCACCAGTCTCACCTACCCGAGCCGGGAACAGCAGTGGCATATCCGGCACTCTCGCCTGTGCTCCAGCCGGCCGGGCCGGGCTGATGGCCTATCAGGGCCGTGGGGCTGGAAGATGACGGCCGATGACCCGTGACTGTGGCGTGGCAGGCCGTTGGCTGAGCATACTCCTGGGCTCTGCGGGCTAGAAACTGCTCGCGCAGAGTGGCGAAACCGGCGGCGGGCTGCTGGTGATCTTCCGGCCAGCTGGTACGCGGTTCTTAATCACGCAGCCGCCTCACATGCGGAGGGGAATCAAGGGTGAGGTCGACGACCTCCACCGGGGCGGCCACGGCTCGCCTGCTGCGGCGGCGACGAGACCGGCGGTTCCTCGACGACGCGCGCTCCCTTCGCTCAGGTTGGGGCGACACCCGCCTGGCGGCGGTGACGAAGACCTTCTCTCGTGTCGGCTGACCCAGCCGCAGCCACGGGTGCACAAGCAGGACGGGAGCCTGTCGTGGTGCGCCTTCCAGTTGGCCGGCGGCGGCCCCGATGGCCGGACCAGCATGCAACAAAAAGTCGGTCACAGCCAACCTCTCTCCCACTCGTCAGAGTTAGACCGATCCGTACGCTTAGTGGGGCGCGTTGGATGCATTGCTGCGCTGAAATGAGTTAAAATTTGTGCGCGCATGCGGGCGGTGCGACTAACATACATTTGAGGCCTAGTATTGCTAATAAGAGCCTCTCTGGAGGCCTACGATCCCTAACTGGCCTACCTAACCCTACCGGTCCTAAAGGCGCTTCCGCCTAAGTGGTGCATGGCGATGGTGCACAAGACTGCACCGCAGAAGAAGGTTCAGGGGGAGCGGGCGCATAGACGGCCAAAAAAGAAACAGCAGGCACAGATGCATTTGAAACAGGCTCACGCAAGTGGCATTCACCATACAGCACTGGCTCACGCCGAAGTGCACTTGCCTGGTTCGCTGGTGTCGTGATCGGTCCACCTCCTGGCTGCACCTCCAGGATCGCCAGAGGCCGGAAACACCACCAGAGGGCCGGCCTCACGTCGTCATCCTCGTCATCGTCGGGATCTTCTAGACCGTCGTCGGGGACCGGTGGCAGGGTCGCGAGTCACCATCAGGGACGTGGAGCAGGTTGCGGCGATGAACAACTAGTTCATCCCGTCTAGCTCGTGGATTCGGCAGTCTTTGGCGAATTTTGTAGACCACCTCGCCTCTGGGCTCGATGACTTCGTAGAGTGCTTTGCGGGGTCGATGAAACTTCGATGCCTCGTCTGGTTAGAGCACAGGGTTGTTGAGAAAGACCAGATCACCGGGCTTGAGCTTCTTGGCCTTCGGCAGGTTGGAATAGTGCGCGTCTCGCAGCTGCTGATGAAGGTGCAGACGATCCTTGGCCAGCTAAGTGGCCTCGTCCAGACGGCGCTGGAAGTCCTTGACATAGCCGGGCAAATCAGCATATTCGGGCAGCTTTTTCAACGCGTTGTAGATCGGGAGTCGGAAGTCACGGCCAAACACCAGATAGTTGGGCGTGAATCTTGTCACAGTGTGTACACTGGAGCGGAGAGCCATCAGGCAGGCCGGGAGGAAGGTGTCCCAGTCATTATGGTTGCGCTCAAGGAGACAGGTGAGAATGCTCTTCAGCTATTAATAATACATGTTAAAGATATATCCTACACAGCACTGAATGGGCAAATGAGTAGGAGAGAGTGCACCATGAAGGCTGCTGAGACTGTGGGACGGGTCTGGGATTATCTGATTGAGTAGGATGGATGGTAGAGTACCACAGAACCGAGATGAGACTTACCAGTTGGAGATCGGAGGTCTTTGACAGCTATGCGTTTTACCGCTAAAAGTACTTTGGGATTAGCGATTAGTGATTTCTCTTCATTATCTTCACTTTCTATTTAATAAGAGCTTTCTAATGTATATTTTTTCATTAATTTTTGTCAATTCTACGCGAAAAGTCATAAATCATTTTGTTGCGATTTTGATTGATTTATGGCCGCACCTGTTATGTTTTTACGACCCCGAGGGCACTGATAGGATCTCCCGGTCACGGGATTCTGGGTAGCAACCAGCTTAGCCAATCAGAAAATTCGACGCTCATTTTAACAAATCGGCTCAGCCAATCAGAATCGACGTGTTCCATTATAACAAACTGCGGTCCAGTTGGCGGCTATTTAAACCGGTGTTTTTGGCCCGCTTGGACCAACTCCTCCTGGGATCTTAGCCTAGATTGAGACGTCCCGGAGCGCGACTGTCGTTTCTTGATCCCCGGATTGCGACCTCCCCCATCATCATCAAGGACGAGTCCCCCGGTCATCAGCAGCGAACATCAAAGTTAAGAGCATCACCTGCAAGCTATCTGCGAAGGTTGTGACATCAGCATCATCCCGGGTCTACAGCTGCGAAGCACCAAGCCGATTCGGTCACTGTGGATTACCTGGTCTCCGGCTGTTGAGTTTCTGATTTGGTTGGGTGAGAGGCTGCCTAGACTTGCTTGATTGGGTGATCCCTTATCTGTCCCCTGTTTCAGTAGCTGGATTAGGCGCACACTTTTGCTCTTTTTGTTCAGTAGTGCTGTTCAGTAGAAGTCATTCAATAATACTGCTAGTAGTCTAAAACTCCAATTCAATCTGAAGTGTGAAGTGATCTGAGGAGAAGGTTAAATCTGACAGTTATTTTTATCGGTTTTATTTCTTTGTTCGCCGATGGCTCAGATGAGTAGCTAAGCTAGTAGGCGCTGGTCACAGTGGACCAATGGCAAGGCAGTTCTCAGTCGATCAATCAATCAAATCAGTGAGCAAAACAGCCAGTAGTGCAGAATCGGCGCCAGAGATGTACTCTGTGGACTCTAGGTTCGCCAAGCGGCTCGGGTAATGAACCATGCGGTCTCTGATGTTCGAGTTAGCCTATCATCAGCGCTAGGAGAGGCTAGTTGGCGCGTTGAAGGCCAAAAGTACAATTCTTCGTATTTAGCCATGTAATAGTACATGTAGCTACCCCTGCATAGTCTCGCCACTGCAAGAATCCCCTGCACAAGTCCCCTCTGTACCTGTATGGTCAATGCGATCTAGTCCCAGCAGTGTCCCTTAACATCGGCTATGACTTCGAGATTGACAGCAAAAAGACACTAGTTGGCAGGTAAGTGCAAAGCCCCTTCTAGTCGGAAGCCCGATTTCGAGAGTCCCGGTGTGGTGAGCCAGGGCGCACGTGCTGGTGGCAGCAAGTTAGTTGAACTGCGGATTGGCTAATTTCTACCTTCAAAATTCTCCCTGCTTGTCTCTCGCTGTCCCTCTCTTAGCAATAGGACCTAGACTGCTCGCCACACGATCAAGCAACCATGGGGCTGACCATCTGACAGGAGTGGGGGGCCAGGACTCTAATTGATTTATTTCTGAGACCTGAGGCCCGAAAGCTTCCCCACAAGGGGGCCGAAAGGGCGAAACCCATCACAGAAAACTAAGAAAAGAACGAGGAGGCGGAGAAGGATGCAGTTTACACCGAAACGAACATCAATATATAATTGCCTCAAACTCTACCTCGGCTGGACCACAAAAGGAAAAAATAAACACGCACAGGTAGGAAAAGCAAAAGTATTGAATTAAGGGGGTTACGAAGTATAATAAGCAACTGGAAACAATTATACGCAAAAGGGAGATTAGCAGTCCCATTACGGGACGGGGAGCGTGACGGAAAACGTCTCGGCGTGGGAGAACAATTCCGGGTTGGGACAACACCATCACGTAAAGGTAAACCGATTTAAAGTTTTATTAAAAATAATGATTAATGTAAAATTAAGTAGACCAAATTAATAAAAGGGGCAGCCACCTGCCACACTTACTACAAATTCACTTTCAGGAAAGGTAGCCAAAGTATCAGGCCAGCAATCAACAGTTTTAGGAGTACTTAAGGCATTTTTGTATTATTTGGACAAGGTTCTTGCTAAATGAATGCTAATATTCTTGTTTTTATTATTCAAGCTTTTGTTTTATGCATTTTTGCGCACCAATCAGCAAATGATATAGTTGTCGAACAAAGTGAATTTGCTGGCGATGAAAACCCCACGTCTTTTCTCAAAAAAGAGTATTCACTTTCAAAACCATTTCAGGGTATGTTTTATTTATGTATCCTTTAAATTATTAAATGTCAGCATGACTACTAATCTATGGCCCATGGAAACCTTGCTTCATAATTTGTAGACCTAAAATAAAAGAAAACAACTTTGTTTTAGTATTTAAGTAAAAGGCTATTCGGAACACAATTACAACATTTTGATAACATTATCTTTCAAGATAAATTGCAGAGTCTTTATTTTACTTTTCTTTATTGTCTAATATTTAGCACTAACAATGTCAATAGCCAAATAGGCCATGATCAATTATATCATATACGCCTATGCATGCGCGAGACTGCTTGGTGTAGTTATTAGAAGGCAATTGCGCCTCTAGCTTAAACCGTGTCTATTTGTCTAAAGAAACTGACTGTGTGCAAAATAGGCCTACAAACTTTGACTATATTCTGATATTTGTTGTAGATTTCAAAATGTTGTAGATTTTAATTTTATTAAAAAATATTAGCTTCTATGTTCTATAATTATCAATTATTAAGTTAAGTCACTTTATTATGCTATTATATTTATATCTTGGGATTGCCTTCTTAATTAATCCTATAATTTATTTGCTAAATCTAAATACTTATTCTAATAACAATATTAAACTAGTAACAAAGGTTACATATTTTTATTGATTTAGGGCCTACTACTATTTTTTTAAATCATTCAATAAACTTTTCTTGACTTAAGTTTTTATTTAAAATAATGAAAAACTTTTCAAGTAATATTGAAACAATAAAACAATGAGTTAATAAGTGTCAAAGTTTATGCCAAGACTTAGCAAAGGTAATAATAGGCAATATAATAGGCCTATATCATATGCTACACTCCGGATCATATAGTATATGCCTAAAAATTTAGGCTTGTATTAGCCTTGCATGCCAAAATTAGGCGTGCACAGTTGGCATGTATCACTCCTGAGAAGAAAGTATATGTGCACACCTGGCATGCACTTTATAGAATCACATGTAAAAGTTATTGTGAAGTAAAAAAAATGATAAAGTTCATTTTTAAGCGCTAATTTCAAGCTTTCCAGTTTTTTTAAGCTTGTAGAAAAGCATTTAAACAAATTTTTGCATGTATAAATTTTTCGCCATAAAATAGTATTGCCGAAAAGGCATAAAAAGCAACCAAATTAACCAAATTATCTGGTAATAATGGTCTATTACACAATTTTAAAAAAATTATTTTATTGTCACAAAATAAAAAAGGTCATTTATTGTTGCAACACCGGCATATTTTTTAGACTGGGTGTGCACTACATTTTTTCTGGCATGTATTTGTAATTATTCAATTTTTGTTCCGGCGTACACCTAGCATGATCCAGACTATGGATCATATGAAGGCCATAGTCAGGAAGATGGCCTTTTTCGTGTAAAATTCTAGCACAAAACAAGGTTTGATTGTTATAAAGTTAATAATCTGTTTGTAGATGATAAACAGCATATCTTATAGGGTATTTAAATAGGATAAGGGGGCCTAAAGTACTTCTCTCAAGAAGTAAATCAAATATCAAAAATTATATTGCAATAAATTTTGTTTTTAAATCTATGATATTATAAATTATAAATATAATATACATGTGTATATTGTTATGTTTATGTATTGAATGTTGATAGTAGTATAGAGTAAAAAAGTATTAACAAAGTTTCTTAACTTCTAAATTGACCTAATCTATTGAGACTACTTATTCTTATTCTCAAACAGTATCAAAATACTAGCAATTAGTGACTATGAGATACCAACCAACTAAGCAAAAGCTTATCTTTGTTTATGATTTTCACTGTCATTATCAGGCTGATCAAGTAGTAGCTGACATCTGATCAAGGGGTAGCACTCACTCACTGACATCTGATCAAGGGGTAGCACTCACTCACTGACATCTGATCAAGGGGTAGCACTCACTCACTGACATCTGATCAAGGGGTAGCACTCACTCACTGACATCTGATCAAGGGGTAGCACTCACTCACTGACATCTGATCAAGGGGTAGCACTCACTCACTGACATCTGATCAAGGGGTAGCACTCACTCACTGACATCTAATCAAGGGGTAGCACTCACTCACTGACATCTAGTCAAGGGGTAGCACTCACTCACTGCCAAGCTGGTCTTTAGTGCTCTGAGACATTGGGTATCACTCTGCACTCAGGCAGTCAGCTATAAAGAATCTCCAACACTCTACTCGCTCTTTAGGCCACTGGGACTTCGGTGGCAGCACAGTGATTGCATCTGATTTCATTCGCCTAACTCCGGACAGTCAGTCGCACCGAGGCGCTGTATGGTGCAAAATCCCAGTCCGAATGCGTCACTGGGAGGTGCAGATGCACTTCCGAGTGCACGGCTCCTCTGGAAATTTGTTTGGCGACGGCATTGCATTCTGGTACATTGACCCGGCCGTCAGCAAGTTCAATGGGCCCGTGTTCGGCATGCAAGACAAATTCCGCGGCCTCGGTGTACTTTTAGACACCTACAGCAACCACAATGGACCGCACAGTCACGACCATCCATACATATCGGCTATGGTTAACAATGGCAGCTTGGCCTATGACCATGACAGGGACGGCACCCACTCTCAGCTAGACGGCTGCACCGCCCGCTTCAGAAACCGGGATCACGACACCCTGCTATCCATTCGTTACGTCAACAACGCTTTATTGGTGGCCACGGATATTGAAAATAAGCAAATTTGGCAGCCGTGCTTTCGAGTGCCAAATGTGAAATTGCCAACTCATTTTGTGTTCGGAGTCAGCGCTATGACTGGCGACCTGTCGGATAATCACGACCTGCTGTCTGTGAAGGTCTACGAGATTGAACCGGTACATGCCAGTCTGCCAATTGGGAACAGGATGTGCGACTTTAGTAACAGGGATTAGGGTTCCAGGAACAGGGTGCGATTTTTTGGGAATAGGGATGTCCCTGTTCGGGATTTTGGGGCGGGATTTGCTATGTGGGCATATGGGATTTGGGGATTAAAGAATAGGAGTTTGGGGAAAGGGATATGAGATTTGGGATTTGGGAAATAGGGATATGAGATTTAGAGATATGAGATTTAGAGAATAGGGGTATGGAATTTTGGGAATAGGTATATGGGATTTAAGGAATAGGGATATAAGATTTGTGGTTTGGGTAATAGGGATATGGGATTTGGGTAATAAGGATATGGGATTTGTGGTTTGGGTAATAGGGATATGGGATTTGTGGTTTGGGTAATAGGGATATGGGATTTGGGGTTTGGGAATAGGGATATGGGATTTGGGGAATAGGGATTAAGGAATACACGAAAAAAAGTGTCTTGAACTCAGAATTCTCAGAATAGAGATCGCACAGAATCGATAGAACTCAGCTTTCGAAGAACACCGAAGTCGCAGTGCTAAGCTAGTCCAAGATTTCACACCCTCACCCCTGCTTCCCCGATTGTACAGAAAGAGCCTTTGGAGGACAACATAGGGGTGGACTACCGGACCATCGAGCCCTCTGCCGACAGCGCCGAGCCTCCAAGGCGTGAGTCACGTGACTGCTTGCTAATTGATAACTCTGCCTCCCCAGTGGCTCCTCTGATTCCCCAGTGCCCCCCTGATTCCCCAATCCCCCCTCTGATTCCCCAGTGCCCCCTCTGATTCCCCAGGGCCCTCTCTGATTCCCCAGTGCCCTCTCTGATTCCCCAATTCATCCTTTGATTCCCCAGTGCCCTCTCTGATTCCCCAATTCCTCCTCTGATTCCCCAGTGCCCTCTCTGATTCCCCGATTCCTCCTCTGATTCTCCAATTCCTTCTCTGATTCCCAATCCCCTCTCTGATTCCCCAGTGCCCTCTCTGATCCCCCAGTGCTCTCTCTGATTCCCCAATTCCTCCTCTGATTCCCCAATTCCTTCTCTGATTCCCAATTTCTCTCTGATTCCCTAGTGCCCTCTCTGATTCCCCAATCCCCCCTCTGATACCCCAGTGCCCTCTCTGATTCCCCAATTCCTCCTCTGATTCCCCAATTCCTTCTCTGATTCCCAATCCCCTCTAATTCCCCAATCCCCCCTCCGATTCCCCAACCCCCCTCTGATTCCCCAGTGGCCTCCCCCAAATTCCCCAATGCCCCCCACGATTCCACAGTGCCTCTCCTCCATCGCTCCTCCCGTCTCCCAACTCGGCAGCTCACGTGGACTCCCAAGCCGACAGCGGCTGGTCCTTCCTGCGCATCTTCCTGCTGGTTCTGTTCTGCGCCATCGGTCTGGTCACCCTGCTGGTGCTGGGCCTGGTGTACCACACCCGCCAGCAGAGGAAAAAGAAGCGATTTTATTGACAGCTATCCAATGATATGATCGACTTTTGACTTGGCGATATTTTCTTTCATGCCCTAGCCGTCTGTGTAGACGAGGTTTTTTTACTTTTTTAGTAGTCACTATCTCTGTGTTTTTGTTGCATCGCCTTTATTTGGTTAGTGCTGGCGCCACTCTAATCGGTGGGTGAGGCTGAGACTAGATAAAGCGCTTTTTTTGTACCGTATCTGCCTGCATGTGCGCGCCAATTACTTGATGGTCTGTCTCTGTCTCCGCGTCTCTTCACTCTTAACTATTTAGACTCTCATCTTGTCACTATCCTCACTCTCTTGTCACTCCATCCTCACACTCTTGTCACTCCATCCTCACACTCTTGTCACTCCATCTTTAGTCACTCCATCCTCACACTCTTGTCACTCCATCCGCAGTCACTCCATCCTCACTCTTGTCACTCCATCCTCATTCTCTTGTCACTCTATCCTCATTCTCTTGTCACACTCCATCCTCACTCTCTTGTCACTCTATCCTCACTCTCTTGTCACTCTATCCTCACTCTCTTGTCACTCTATCCTCACACTCTTGTCACTCCATCTTTAGTCACTCCATCCTCACACTCTTGTCACTCCATCCGCAGTCACTCCATCCTCACTCTCTTGTCACTCCATCCTCACTCGCTTGTCACTCCATCCTCACTCTCTTGTCACTCCATCTTCACTCTTTGTCACTCCATCCTCACTCTCTTGTCACTCCATCCTCACTCGCTTGTCACTCCATCCTCACTCTCTTGTCACTCCATCTTCACTCTTTGTCACTCCATCCTCACTCTCTTGTCACTCCATCCTCACTCTCTTGTCACTCTATCCTCACTCTCTTGTCACTCCATCCTCACTCTCTTGTCACTCCATCTTCACTCTTTGTCACTCCATCCTCACTCTCTTGTCACTCCATCTTCACTCTCTTGTCACTCCATCCGCAGTCACTCCATCCTCACTCTCTTGTCACTCTATCCTCACTCTCTTGTCACTCTATCCTCACTCTCTTGTCACTCTATCCTCACTCTCTTGTCACTCCATCCTCACTCGCTTTTCACTCCATCCTCACTCTTTTGTCACTTTATCTTTGTCACTCCATCCTCACTCTCTTGTCACCCTTTCCTCACTCTCTTGTCACCCTTTCCTCACTCTCTTGTCACTCCATCCTCAGTCACTCCATCTTCACTCTCTCGTCATTCCCCACCTCAGCCAAATGCCTCATTTGCTCAAAACAGTCCACTATGTGTCCAAATTTCGCCATTGAAACTGCAACCTCACAATCCGTTCTTGCTGCAATAAACTGTATTGATACCGCAGGCTCAGCTAGAGCTTGAAGCTCACACATTTTTATTTTATTTTTTATCTACCCGATCAATAAATTTGATTCATTCGATTAAAAAAGAAATTCAGATGCCAAAAAATTTTTTCCCTACTATTAGTAGTGCCGCTTTTTTAGCTCTTTCTTACTTTATTTATATACCGGATTTTTGCTGAAATTTTACTACTTAGTAACAAAGCTTCAGTAGGCTGTCATGCGTTTGCTTTCGCAAGAAAACAAAACGGTCAAACAGACACTTTGATTTCTTTTACATCCTGCCTTAACTAATTAGTAGTAAGCGTTTTTTTCTCTATTTGCGCTGATCAAAACTCAATTAATTGCGAGCCTATTAATCGGTACAAATCATTCGAATGGCTGAATGCTGTGTGTGAGTTTTATTTCAATTGAAAAAAAAACAATAATAATTGAATTTTTTTCTCGGACTGAAATTATTGACCTCAGTTATTAATATCACTGATGATGCATCGCTGTTTATTAATTGCTGTTTTATTTTTTACATTGAAATAAATGAATTGCTTGGCTAAAACTGTGTCTCATCATTCATCACTGCTCATTGCCTTCTCTCCCCTGCCTCTCCCCTTCTCTCTTCTCTCTCCTCTCTCTACCTCTCCCCTCTATTGTCTCTCTCTCTCTCCCTCTTTCCCCTCCCTACCTCTCCCCTCTCTCCCTCTTTCCCCTCTCTACCTCTCTCCTCTCTCTCCCTCTTTCCCCTCTCTCCCTCTTTCCCTCTCTACCTCTCTCCTCTCTCTCCCTCTTTCCCCTCTCTACCTCTCTCCTCTCTCCCTCTTTCCCCTCTCTCCCTCTTTCCCCTCTCTACCTCTCTCCTCTCTCTCCCTCTTTCCCCTCTCTCCCTCTTTCCCCTCTCTACCTCTCTCCTCTCTCTCCCTCTTTCCCCTCTCTACCTCTCCCCTCTCTCCCTCTTCCCCCTCTCTACCTCTTTCCCCTCTCTACCTCTCCCCTCTATTGTCTCTCTCTCTCTCCCTCTTTCCCCTCCCTACCTCTCCCCTCTCTCCCTCTTTCCCCTCTCTACCTCTCTCCTCTCTCTCCCTCTTTCCCCTCTCTCCCTCTTTCCCCTCTCTACCTCTCTCCTCTCTCTCCCTCTTTCCCCTCTCTACCTCTCTCCTCTCTCCCTCTTTCCCCTCTCTCCCTCTTTCCCCTCTCTACCTCTCTCCTCTCTCTCCCTCTTTCCCCTCTCTCCCTCTTTCCCCTCTCTACCTCTCTCCTCTCTCTCCCTCTTCCCCCTCTCTACCTCTCCCCTCTCTCCCTCTTTCCCCTATCTACCTCTCTCCTCTCTCTCCCTCTTCCCCCTCTCTACCTCTCCCCTCTCTCCCTCTTTCCCCTATCTACCTCTCTCCTCTCTCTCCCTCTTTCCGCTCTCTACCTCTCACTTACAAAGAATTTACCAAATTCGAAATATCGGCAATATTAGCTAAATGGACTTTTATCAGTCCTTTCACTGTGTTAGCGCCTGAGATTGGAGGTGCCCTCCTCTCTCCCTCTACCTCTCCTCTTTCTGTCTATCTCTCCTCTCTCTACCTCTGTCCCTCTCTCTACTTCTCTCTTCTCTCATTCGTCCCCTATCCAGTGCAGTGCAGCAGACAGCCAAGCCAGCTCAAGCAGTTGAGAAATAAAACACGTGCACGTTAATGCTTTGTAAAACACTTGAGCTACAGTTTAACAGCCAAGTCACGAGATCTACACGATTATTTTGCAGAGTATACGCAGTCAGTGTGCAGCAGCTGTACATGCGAGCACAGCGCCCCAGGCAGATAGCACACACACAGAATTTTCTAGAACCCTACAGTCTCTCCCACAGCTCCAACTGCTCAGAGTTCCATTGTTCTATGAAACCTCTTCTCTACCTCTGTGACCCCCCCCCCGGTTCTGGGGCTCGGCAGACATCTGTCTTGCCATTAGTGATAAATACACAGAGGGGCGCGTTTACTGCATCAACTAGGGCTAGAAAATTTCTGACCTTGCATATTCTTAAACTAGTAAACAGACTGTTCTCAGAAACTTTGAGCAAAGCAACAATGCTAATCAGGCTCTGCTTTTTAGTAGCCGCTCTGCTGCTGGTGCAGCTGGAGGCCAGCAGGTCCTATTCGAGGTCCATGGCGCCGCCGCGGCACTACGCCAGCCGGCACAAGGACACCTGGCTGGAGGCTGAGCGCTTCTGCCGGGCTGCCGGCCTTGGCGGCCTCTTGACGACTAGGGGAGGCCGACTCGGGGAGTTGGCCAGGCAGCTGAGACCTGGCCGGTGCTACTGGGTGAGCTGGGGTCCGTTATCAGGCCTGTTCCAGGCTGTTATCAAGCCTGTTTCAGGCTGTTATCAGGCCTGTTTCAGGCTGTTATCCAGACTGTTTCAGTCTGTTATCAAGCCTGTTTCAGGCTGTTATCAAGCCTGTTTCAGTCTGTTATCAAGCCTGTTTCAGGCTGTTATCAGGACTGTTTCAGTCTGTTATCAAGCCTGTCTCAGGCTGTTATCAAGCCTGTTTCAGTCTGTTATCCAGACTGTTTCAGTCTGTTATCAAGCCTGTTTCAGTCTGTTATCAAAGCCTGTAGGCTGTTATCAAGCCTGTTTCAGTCTGTTATCAAGCCTGTTTCAGTCTGTTATTAAAAGCCTGTAGCTTTTATGTACAGGCAGTTCTCAAAGCCTGTAGCTTTTATGTACAGGCTGTTCTCAAAGCCTGTAGCTTTTATGTACAGGCTGTTCTCAAAGCCTGTAGCTTTTATGTACAGGCAGTTCTCAAACCCTGTAGCTTTTATGTACAGGCAGTTCTCAAAGCCTGTAGCTTTTATGTACAGGCAGTTCTCAAAGCCTGTAGCTTTTATGTACAGGCAGTTCTCAAAGCCTGTAGCTTTTATGTACAGGCTGTTCTCAAACCCTGTAGCTTTTATGTACAGACTGTTCTCAAAGCCTGTCACCCTCGGTTGTCCTCAAACCGCCCAGGTGCACCACTCGGCAAAGTCCTGGAGCAGCGGCAGCAGCAGATCCGCGCCACTTAGCCGGTGCCCCTGCCTGCTGCTTCGGAGAGGTTCACTCAGGCTGCACCACACCACCTGCCGGCACCGCCGCAGGTTCCTCTGCCAGCGCGGCACCCCGATCGACGAGTTCGAGCATCGGAGAACCACCCCGGTGCCGGGCAGCGGCTTCTCGTCTACGGTGGCTGCAACCAGGACCACTACAAAGACTGCAACAAAGACTACAACAAAGACTGCAGCAAAGACTGCACATGCAGCTGAAAGTCCCGCTGAGCCTGTCGAATCCACAGACGACTCTGACTCGATGATTCCAGCAGCTGAAGGAGACGACGAAGTCGAGTACGCCAACCCGCAGCCGCTTCTGCCCGGCGACGAGGCTCTGGACCATGCGAAGTTCCCCGTGATCGCCCTGGGACCCGACGGCCACCCGAAGGGCTGGCTGCCGCCCTGGGGCACCGTCCCCACCACGGCTGCCACCAAGCCGGCGGCCGCGACTGCCGCGGCGGCGTCGCCGAGCTCACAGGCGCCGCTGATGGTCGACTTTGAGTTGCCCGAAGATTCGCAAAATTCCACCGGCAAAGGCGACGGTTCGGCGTCATCTGCGACGGCCGACAAAGATCCTCGGAGCGCGTTGAAGGCCCTGATGAACGGCCAGAGCTCCTCCGAGGTGATCACCCTGCTGGTGCTGTACACCATTGTCGGGGTGACGCTGCTGGTGCTGCTGGGCCTCTGCCTGGTGCGCTGCTGCCGGCGCTGCTGCGGCAAATCTCGCATCCGCTACGTCAAGCAGGTTGACGCCGACGACATCCCCAGGTTCATGCCTTCCAGCTGGGCCTGATTAAGCGGGCTGTCCAGCCTACTGATGAGTAGTGCGCACCGCATATAAGCTCGGATATTTGCACTAAGCGAACCTGTGTCATTGCTAACTTAGCAAACTGGCATGAAGACTTGTGATTTGCCATTTTGTTGAGTCTCAAGACCTTCTAAACTGTGACTGTTGTACCCTTAAAGCCTGACATTTAATTTAAGACTTCTCTTAGGCCTCTTTAGACACCCTGACACCACCCTGGAGACCCTGACACCACTCTAAAGACCCTGACACCACTCTGGAGACCCTGACACCACTCTGGAGACCCTGACACCACTCTGGAGACCCTGACACCACTCTGGAGACCCTGACACCACTCTGGAGACCCTGACACTACTCTGGAGACCCTGACACCACTCTGGAGACAAATCTCAGAAACGTACGCGCGCATTGCAAGGGTGTAGCTCGCATGTTCCTTTTTATTTATGTTTTTAACATTTAATAAAAAGCAAATTATTTATCTAAAACAAATATTAACATATACCTTGTCACTTGGCTGCTCATATAACCGTTACTCACCTTGAATCTCTGTATAAGAATGTTTCAACAGAAATCGCAACTAATTAAACAGCACCTCACTTGTTTAATTAACAGGTTTCTTTGAACAAAAAATAATTAGTCAGAATTCTTTTGTCGAATGGAGGAGAGGGAATAGGGGGAGAGGCAGACGTAGGAGAGGGAATAGGGGAAATGAGAGGTCTCATGAATTTTATGGTGGGGGGACAAAGCCAATAACTTAAAATGTACATGTACATGACTAAATTTTAGCCCTCATTTTGGCACCGCAAGCACTCATTTTAGCGCCGCAGGCGACGCGCCTGTGAGAGGAGAGAGGTAGATAGGGGAGAGGGAGATAGGGGAGAGGGAGATAGGGGAGAGGGAGATAGGGGAGAGGGAGATAGGGGAGAGGGAGATAGGGGAGAGGGAGATAGGGGAGAGGGAGATAGGGGGAGGGATATAGGGGGAGAGAGCGATAAGAGAGAGGGAGATAGGGAGGGATATAGGGGAGAGAGCGATAAGAGAGAGGGAGATAGGAGGAGGAGATAGGGGAGAGAGCGATAAGAGAGAGGGAGATAGGGGAGAGAGTGATAAGAGAGAGGGAGATAGGGGAGAGGGAGATAGGGGAGAGGGAGATAGGGGAGAGGGAGATAGGGGAGAGGGAGATAGGGAGAGGGAGATAGGGGAGAGGGAGATAGGGGAGAGGGAGATAGGGGGAGGGATATAGGGGGAGAGAGCGATAAGAGAGAGGGAGATAGGGGAGAGGGAGATAGGGGAGAGGGATATAGGGGGAGAGAGCGATAAGAGAGAGGGAGATAGGGGAGAGGGAGATAGGGGGAGGGATATAGGGGAGAGAGCGATAAGAGAGAGGGAGATAGGGGGAGGAGATAGGGGAGAGAGCGATAAGAGAGAGGGAGATAGGGGAGAGAGCGATAAGAGAGAGGGAGATAGGGGAGAGGGAGATAGGGGAGAGGTAGATAGGGGAGAGGGAGATAGGGGAGAGGGAGATAGGGGAGAGGGAGATAGGGGAGAGGTAGATAGGGGAGAGGGAGATAGGGGAGAGGGAGATAGGGGAGAGGGAGATAGGGGAGAGGTAGATAGGGGAGAGGGAGATAGGGGAGAGGGAGATAGGGGAGAGGGAGATAGGGAGAGGGACATAGGGGAGAGGGAGATAGGGGAGAGGGAGATAGGGGAGAGGTAGATAGGGGAGAGGGAGATAGGGGAGAGGGAGATAGGGGAGAGGGACATAGGGGAGAGGGAGATAGGGGAGAGGGAGATAGGGGAGAGGGAGATAGGGAGAGGGACATAGGGGAGAGGGAGATAGGGGAGAGGGAGATAGGGAGAGGGAGATAGGGAGAGGTAGATAGGGGAGAGGGAGACACGTGCTCAAGTAATAATTATGGTAGCGATTCTCCGCCAAAATGCCGGTCTATTGCGGCTCTCCGACTCCATTGCGCACCGTCTGTCCTCCCTTGTCTCCCTCTCCCTCCTACAGCTATTAAAAGCCAATCCCAAGAGCAACAAAGAGGCAAGCAGTCAGTTACTAATCCAACTGAATGGGCAGTACACGGCTGCCAAGGCAACAGAAATCAGCAGTTATTAGGTAATTATATTTCGCTGCAAACACGAACGATAAACAAGCCATCATCAATCCGCTCATATCGATAGAAGTTGGTACAAAAAGAGACAAAATCATCAACAAAATAGCTAATTAAAGAGTGCCAGTCATAAAGATTTCAGCTACTCAAAGTAGTATTCATAGAAAAATAGCACGCAAAAAGACGAGCAAAGTTGCTTCAAGGTATGGGGTAAAAAATAGTACTAGCTAGAAGCAATAAAAAGCAAGCAAAATTCACTGCATGGGGAAGTGAGTTACTCTGACTGATTCGAGTATTGGATTGCCGCGGTTAGCCGGTATGGTGCATTATGGTACATATTGATGAGCAGCTAGGGCTGAGGGAATCAGTGACAGGTGAGCGATAGTTAAGTGACAGATAACTGAAGGATAAAGAGTGACAGGTAAAGAGTGACAAGTAAAGGGTGAAAGATGAGAGTGACAGATAAGTGAAAGATAAAAGTGACAGATAACTGAAAGATAAAGAGTGACAGATAAAGAGTGACAGATAAAGAGTGACAGATAAAGAGTGACAGATAAAGAGTGGCAGATGAGTGACAGATAAAGAGTGAAAGATGAGAGTGACAGATGAGTGACAGATAAGTGAAAGATAAAGAGTGACAGGTAAAGAGTGACAGGTAAAGAGTGACAGGTAAAGAGTGACAGATAAAGAGTGACAGATGAGTGACAGATAAAGAGTGACAGATAAAGAGTGACACATAAAGAGTGACAGATAAAGAGTGGCAGATGAGTGACAGATAAAGAGTGACAGATGAGTGACAGATAAAGAGTGAAAGATGAGAGTGACAGATGAGTGACAGATAAGTGAAAGATAAAGAGTGACAAGTAAAGAGTGACAGGTAAAGAGTGACAGGTAAAGAGTGACAGATAAAGAGTGACAGATGAGTGACAGATGAGTGACAGATGAGAGTGAAAGATGAGAGTGACAGATGAGTGACAGATAATTTAATAATTGCTATAAGTGACAAATAAAAGTGACAAATAAAGAGTGACAGACGAGAGTGACAGATGAGTGACAGATAATTTAATAATTGCTATAAGTGACAAATAAAAGTGACAAATAAAGAGTGACAGACAAGAGTGAAATTATTTTGACATTGTAAACTAACCGGCTTGAACTACTCGTAAAAAAGGGGGCACAAAAACGCAGTCTTTGGCATTGCAGGGTGCATATTGTACTTATTTGCATAATGCGATCAATAATTGCCAGCTAATAACGCAGCACAGATTACACAGGTAAGAAATACAATTTGAGCCTTTCAAAAACTGTACAGAAACACACAATAAACACAAGCCATGGAATTTCACCAAGAAGCCTCTTGTTCAGCAATGTGTACCAATGAAGATCAGCAATGTTTGAGCAGCAATTTGTAACAAAAAAGAAGGTAGGACTACCTGGCTCATGTTAATATGATAATAATGCTAATAATAATAATAATGGCAGCTGAAAAATCCTAAAAACTTGACTTTGACCGGGAGCAGCTCACGAGTATTTATTCGTTTAGAAAAAAGATAAACAGAAAAATTCAAACTACTTTACTGCAAGTAGCAAAATTTGCGCACGCAAACCGGAATAGTGAATTTCAGTTAACAAATAATTTGTAAAAATGTTGATTAACAGACGACAGGCCGAGAGCCGGTGAGCAAGCGGATTACATGATAAATTGTTTTGGCGATTGTGGCAAATTTACATATTGTATAAAATAGTTCAGCAGTTCTTGTGGCAGCAGAAAAGGCAACAGTTCCAATTCAAGACTTAAGGCAATAAAAATGAAAATAAATATTAAAAAGCTTAAAATTTACAGCCGTAACAATACTTGCTAATGAGACGCTCATTAATGTACACTTTTCGATGGATAAATGGGATCAGGATCTTTGAGTTTGGGATCTACGGAATTGAAATCTTCCCAAAATCTGTCAATGGAAATCCTTAATCCTTAATTGGTAAGTCCAAATAAAAGGTTCCTTGTCCTAAAATTGAAACATAAAGTATAATAAAAGGCTAATCCTGAAATCTAAAAATTGTTAATTCTAAAATACCAGAATTGTTAAAATCATATAAAATAAGTTTCCAAATCCAATGATCCCAAATCATAAGATCCTAAATCCCTAGATCCCAAATCCCTAGATCCTAAATCCCTAGATCCTAAATCCCAAGATCTCAAATCCCAAGATCTCAAATCCCAAGATCCCAAATCCCAAGATCTCAAATCCCAAGATCCCAGATCCCAAATCGCAGGATCCCAAATCCCAAGATCCCAAATCCCAAGATCTCAAATCCCAAGATCCCAAATCCCAAGATCCCAAATCCCAAGATCTCAAATCCCAAGATTCCAAATCCCAAGATCCCAAATCCCAAGATCTCAAATCCCAAGATTCCAAATCCCAAGATCCCAATTCCCAAGATCTCAAATCCCAAGATCCAAAATCCATATCAACCCGAATCGAGCAGCTTTATCAGGCCAAGTCCTGGGCCAGTTTGTTGACCCGCTCCAAGCCTTCCAAATAGTTGAGCAGCCTTCCTAACCTCTCCTGCTCACTGCTGGCACCGCCACCAGCCTTGAAGCCAAACGCTGAGCCGGTCAGTTGTGCCGAACTGTTAACCACCGACTGGCGTAAGATGGCCTCTGAAACCGCCACAATACCCGACCGGAAGTAGTTCTCTAATCTGCGCAGCTGCCTTCTTAACTGGCTGTTGTCGATTTGGCTCAGAGCCTCTTTCAGTGGCGAGCTGCTGTGACTGCCGACTGCGGCAAGGGAGAACAGGTTAGCAGCAGCAGCTGATGAAGACTGATGAGGGAACTGTTGAGAACTGAGAGACAGATGCTGCTGCTGCTGCTGCTGCTGCTGAGGCGGCGGGTTGAAGATCGGATTGTAGGGCGGCGGCGGCGGCGGAGGCTGCTGCTGCTGACTGTTGAAGCCATTCAACGCCATGGCTAGGAGTGCCTTCTGGGTCTGACTGTCCAGTCCTTGCAGATGCTGATGCTGCTGATGGAGCAGCACCTGCTGCTGGTGCTGGTGACTGCTGGAGCCGCTGGAGGCATCGGATGGCATGGACTTCAAGCCTCTTAGCAGAGGCGCGGCTGACGCTGTAGAGACCGAGTTCGAAGAGCAGCCAGTCGAATAGCTGTTGCCATGGAAACCAGCGGCTGTTGCTAGGGCCTTGAATTGGTGGACGGGGTTGGGATTCTTTAATCTTACTAAATAGTATTTTATTAATTCAGATCCCAAATTAAAATTGGGATTTTCAGATACAAAGAAAAATGAGGATTTTCACAGATCCCAAATAAAAATGAAGATTTTCATTGATCCCAAATAAAAATGAGGATTTTCAGATCCCAAATAAAAATGAGGATTTTCATTGATCCCAAATAAAAATGAGGATTTTCAGATCCCAAATAAAAATGAGGATTTTCAGATCCCAAATAAAAATGAGGATTTTCACAGATCCCAAATAAAAATGAAGATTTTCATTGATCCCAAATAAAAATTAGGATTTTCAGATCCCAAATAAAAATGAGGATTTTCAGATCCCAAATTAAAATGAGGATTTCCAGATCCCAAATAAAAATGAGGATTTCCAGATCCCAAATTAAAGATGAGGAATAAAAATGGGGGGGGAGTTTCAGATTCCTATAAAATGAGGATTTCAAGAAGTCGCCTCTCACCTGCAGGCCGCCGCCGCCCTGCGCAGTCTCCAGTCCGGCCACGCCACTCAGCGAGTCCGTCAGCCTCTGCTGGATGCTCGCCAAGTCCTCCAGCGACTCGTGTCGAACTCGCTTGGCCTGAGGAGGGGCGTCAACTGACTCAGCCGATGAGCCGAGCAGCAGGGAGGAGTCCCGGTACTGCAGGCCGGGACCGCCTCCGCTCAGAGCGGTCGAGTCAGCATCCAGCAGGCAGTCGTCAGCGACTTGAAGGCCGCCAGCCTCTTCAACAGCTGACGCGCCGTCGGCATTCCGACACAGCTGCTGCTGCTGCTGTTCTCCTCGACGTCGTTCTCGACGCCGGCGCAGAAGGGCACTTCGCTTTATCGACAAGTTCTTCTTGCTGTTGCTGCCGCCGCCTTCCAGATCCTCCGAGGCTGGATGCGAATCTTCAACTACACTGGCAGCTGCCGCTGGGTTGTCATCGACGTCCAGGGAGCCGGTGACTGACAGACGAGTGACGGGCCACTTGATGGTCACCTGAGCATAGAAAGTTGCCGGGTTTTATTGCGGCGCTTTGCAGATTTCAGATCCCAAGATCCCGAACCCCTAAGATCCCAAATCCTTAAGATTCTGAATGCCAAATATTCCAAATCCTCAAAGATCCCAAATCGCGAATCCCAAAATTCCAAGTCTCTGACCCAATCCCAAATCCCTAAAGATCCCAAAACCCCAAAGATTCTAAATCCTTAAAATCCCAAATCCCTAAAGATCCTAAATCCCTAAAGATTCCAGATGATCCCAAAGATCTAAAATCCCTAAAGATCCCAAATCCCTAAAGATCCCAAATCCCCAAAGATCCCAAATCTCTAAAGATCCCAAAACCCCAAATATTCTAAATCCCTAAAATCCCTAAAGATCCCAAAACCCCAAAGATCCCAAATCCCTGAAATCCCAAATCCCTAAAGATCCTAAATCCCCAAGGATCCCAAATCTCTAAAGATCCTAAATCCCCAAGGATCCCAAATCCCCAAAGATAACAAGCCCAAAATCTTAAGATTCCTGTCTTTCAAACCATCTTGCGCCCTCACCTGGGTAGGAGTCCCAGGATTAGCGAAATCCCCGCGGAAGAACTCCTCCTTGCCAGTAGGCGGATGATTGTGGAACCTCCTGGCGTCAACCTGGCGCACGGAGACCAGCCTCTGCGCCAGGCTGATGGCCGTGGCTGGGCAGAACCGCTTGCTGCAGCGCCAGAACACCCGGCCGTCCTTGCCAGCCCGGCTCTCCGTCATCTTGTAGCCGTCAATCACTATGCTGGCCTTGTTCTTCCTGGTGATGTCCCACTTCACGTTCACCAGGCCTCTGGTCTCCATGCAGGAGCGCTCCACTTCCACACTGGCCACGCTGTGAGAGGATGAGCAGCTGGCGGCCGACTGGGGTTCATCCTGCGGCTGTGGCGTCGATGAGATGGGGGTGAGATTCTTGCGGATCTGGGGTGAGATTCTTGCGGATCTGAGTGAGCTTCTTGCGGATATGGGGTGAGATTCTTGCGGATATGGGGTGAGATTCTTGCGGATCTGAGTGAGATTCTTGCGGATCTGGGGTGAGATTCTTGCGGATCTGAGTGAGATTCTTGCGGATCTGGGGTGAGATTCTTGCGGATCTGAGTGAGATTCTTGCGGATATGGGGTGAGATTCTTGCGGATCTGAGTGAGATTCTTGCGGATCTGAGTGAGATTCTTGCGGATATGTGGTGAGATTCTTGCGGATCTGGGGTGAGATTCTTGCGGATATGGGGTGAGATTCTTGCGGATATGGGGTGAGATTCTTGCGGATATGGGGTGAGATTCTAGCGGATATGGGGTGAGATTCTTGCGGATATGGGGTGAGATTCTTGCGGATATGGGGTGAGATTCTTGCGGATCTGGGGTGAGATTCTTGCTGATCTGGGGTGAGATTTTTGTGTGGATCTGGAGTGAGATTCTTTTGGATCTGGGGTGAGATTCTTGCGGATCTGAGTGAGATTCTTGCGGATATGGGGTGAGATTCTTGCGGATCTGGGGTGAGATTCTTGCTGATTTGGGGTGAGATTTTTGTGTGGATCTGGAGTGAGATTCTTTTGGATCTGGGGTGAGATTCTTGCGGACCTGGGATGAGATTCTTGCGGATATGGGGTGAGATTCTTGCGGACCTGGGATGAGATTCTTGCGGATATGGGGTGAGATTCTTGCGGATCTGGGGTGAGATTCTTGCGGACCTGGGATGAGATTCTTGCGGATATGGGGTGAGCTTCTTGCGGATATGGGGTGAGATTCTTGCGGATCTGAGTGAGATTCTTTCGGATCTGGGGTGAGATTCTTGCGGATCTGAGTGAGATTCTTGCGGATCTGGGGTGAGATTCTTGCGGATATGGGGTGAGATTCTTGCGGATCTGGGGTGAGATTCTTGCGGATCTGGGGTGAGATTCTTGCGGATATGGGGTGAGCTTCTTGCGGATCTGGGGTGAGATTCTTGCGGATCTGGGGTGAGATTCTTTCGGATCTGGGGTGAGATTCTTGCGGATCTGGGGTGAGATTCTTGCGGATCTGAGTGAGATTCTTGCGGATCTGAGTGAGATTCTTTCGGATCTGGGGTGAGATTCTTGCGGATCTGAGTGAGATTCTTGCGGATCTGGGGTGAGATTCTTGCGGATCTGGGGTGAGATTCTTGTGGATCTGAGTGAGATTCTTTTGGATCTGGGGTGAGATTCTTGCGGATTTAGGGTGAAATTTTATTTACAAGAGAAAATATAATTTACAGTTGCAATTCATATAATCGAATATTACTACTGCAGTGCGACGTTAAGTAGCACAGTTGGGGTATTATTTGTGACAGTCTATTTTTGTTTACAATTTGTTGGACTTTCAAACTGAAGGTGTTCAAAGAGGGAAGTTCGACATTTAAATAGTAAAAAATTACAGTTAAAAATGAGTTATAATGTTTATTTCTTACAAATTTTCCAAGAAGTTCCGATTGCGACATAGGCATCGAATCGCCGGGAGCAGAAGACTGCTGCACGGGAGGAGGCGGAGTTCGAAATGAGCAGTGCTCAGGCTCGGGCACCGAACAGGGACTAGCGGTGGACTTCTCGGCCTCGTCAGCGAACTCAACTTCGTGTTCGTGAACTTCGTGCTCAATTTCGACATCCTCGTGCTGGTGGTCTTCTTCTTCGGCTTCCACTGTTGCAGAAGTTGCAGTCTTCTGCTTCTGCAAAGCAACCTCGTTAGTTTCTTGTTTGACATCTTTGGAATGGCTGCTTTCATTGTCGGAACAATTATTATAATTAGTGGTGTCTTCTTCAGCAGTTGACATTTTGCTTATCTCTAATATCGAATCAATAAGAGAAAATCGAGGGTCTAAAAAGATAGATCTAAATAATTGGCCTTTGCATGAAAAATGCTGCGAAATTGACGGATTAGCAATAATAGAGATTATAAACTGCTACCGCTGACTCAAGCAAGTCAAGTGACAAGACCAGTGCAAGTCGCAGGGCTGTGTGGCGCGTGGAGTCGCAGACAAGGCAATGCGGACGAGATGACGAGATAAAGCGCACGATTGTCGATTTCTTGTCGCGTGCTGCTTGCTTGCCTGGTTTTTATATCTAGAAAGGCACAGACAAAGATAAAGGCACTGGCTGCTGGCCTGGCTTGCAGCTAAAAAATCTTAAGAGCTTGTGAATGAACGCTTAGAGGACGCTAGGACCCCTTGCGTTGGAGCAAAATACGGGGGTTGAGGTAAACGGGTTTGGTCTTGGAGGGGGGGTAATCCTTGTTGAAGGCGCAACGGTTGTAAAGATATGAGCCGTTTTATACGTTTGATACGACAAGCCAACCCCCATCTAGGGCAAGACAAGGGAGAGAGGTTGGGCGCGGAACCAAGAGGCCTTGGAAGGGAGAGAGGGAGAAAGGCGGACGAGGGGGAGAGAGAGCAGAGGCCCTGCCCCAAATGATAAGGCGACCAACCCCCCTCCGCCTATTTTGGTTGATTCAACCTCAATGGCTATTGGGCCATTGAGACGGGCCACCGGGACCCCGCCGCGGAATTCCGACACCCCCCGCCGCGGAATTCCGACACCCCCCCCCCGCCGCCGCCCTCTCGATAAACACGACCAACCCCCCCCCCCACTTCCCTCAAATCCGGCGCCGCCAATAACTCCGATGCAATAAAATCTAACCAAACCAACGCACTAAGGGGTGGAGCCCTTGGGGGTTGTTGTACGCGGAGGGGTAGGCGATGTCAATTTGAGCGAATTGAATGAATGAATGAGTGTGTTATGACTGACTGTGTGTGCAGCAGTTCTTGAAGACATCTGCTGAGTGGGGGGGGGGCACACTGTCTGCCAGTGCTTTGTCCAGGGTCGTGTGGGGGCAAAGAGAAGCACGCGCCACATAAGCCGTACCGGTTTTTACAATTTAGTTGTTAGAAGACTAAGGTATGGGTGGAAGTTTTTAGACCACGAAACCAAATCGGAACAAAGACCTTATAGGGGTGCCCGCCAGTCAGTCAGCCCCCTCCATCTCTAATAAACGCGGAATGCACCCCGACCGAGACGAGAACTAACAGGGCAACAACCCATCTCCAGTCCAAGACCCCCGAAGTTCCCCAAGCCGAAATTAATGTCTTATCTGCCTTTCGCGTCAATTGGAGCCTGAGATTATTGCACAAAAAGGGGGGGGGGGTTAAGTAAACATGAAGGTCCACGGAAGCGGAAAGCAAAGCGAAAGAGATCAAAGCAACAAAGAAGCAACGCAGGCACTCGATAGCCCCCCCCCCCTATACTCAAGACACTCTAGACCCATACCCACGCGCACGCCCCACCCGATGGTAACCTTTTTAAACAAATTACAGCTTTGATATCGCATAATAATTTATTTCCGCCGAGACCCATACTAAAAAATATTATCACGCTAGAGAATCTTACCATGAAAGTCTCACTGTGAGAATCTCACCTTGAGAATTCTCATAATCTCACCTTAAGAATCTCAGAATGTCACTTTGAGAATCTCTAATGTCACCTTGAGAATCTCATAATCTCACCTTGGGAATCTCAGAATCTCACCTTGAGAGTCTCAGAATCTCACCTTGAGAATCTCAGAAACTCACCTTGAGAGTCTTAGAATCTCACCTTGAGAATCTCATAATCTCATTTTGAGAATCTCATAATCTCTCCTTGAGAATCTCCGAATCTCACCTTGAGAATCTCTGAATATCTCCTTGACGATCCCCGCATTTTGCGCTTTATTGTGTAACTGAGCTAATTGGTGCAATGTGTCATATAATTTACTATCCTTGGCCAATAATAATAATAATAATAACAAAAATAATAGCAATACCTAGTAGTGAAACTTCAATTGCATCTGTATTTTGTCTCGCACTAAACGTTCGTATAAATAACACATTCTCAACCGTCTTAATGTTGACAAACAGACAGGCAGACAGAAAGACAGAAAAGCTAAATGTTAAAAAGATATAAATATTCACCAGTTTTATCTGAACACTGCAGTGTCCGGCCAGACTTGCACTCGAAGTTCCGCTGCAGTTGCAGGGCTGATGTTGGCTTGCTTACCTGGTTACCTGCATCTCGTAAATGAATGTATCTTTCATTCTGTTTTGTAATTAATGTTAGCCTTCGAAGTTGCAAAAGTTCTCTGCCTACTGCACCCCTGGATTCTTCAAACAGCGCAGCAAGCGCGTCTCTCGCTTCCTGCTTCCACCATGGGCCTCTCGTTATTTTGTCGTTGCGTCTCCAAAGTGCATGTGAGACATTTTTGAAAATGGATTCATTTATACGCTTGAGTATGCCAATGACTATCTATATCTGTGCCATTATTACGCTGAAATTCTCCCAGCTTCTCTACCTCTCTGTCTGTCTCTGTCTCTGTCTCTATCCACTCCCTCCCTGCCTCTCACCTCCCCTCCCTCCCTGCCTCTCACCCTCCCCTCACTCCCTGTTTCTTAACCCCCCTCTCTCCCTGCCTCTCACCCTTCACTCCCTCCCTGCCTCTCACCCTACCCTCTCTCCCTGCCTCTCACCCTCCACTCTCTCCCTGCCTCTCACCCTCCACTCTCTCCCTGCCTCTCACCTCCCCTCCCTCCCTGCCTCTCACCCTCCCCTCACTCCCTGCCTCTCACCCTCCCCTCACTCCCTGCCTCTCACCCTACCCTCTCTCCCTGCCTCTCACCCTCCACTCTCTCCCTGCCTCTCACCCTCCACTCTCTCCCTGCCTCTCACCTCCCCTCCCTCCCTGCCTCTCACCCTCCCCTCACTCCCTGCTTCTCACCCTCCACTCCATCCCTGCCTATCACCCTCCACTCTCTCCCTGCCTCGCAACCTACCCTCTGTCCCTGCCTCTAACCATCCACTCCCTCCCTGTCTCTCACCCTACCCTCTCTCCCTGCCTCGCACCCTACCCTCTCTCCCTGCCTCGCACCCTACCCTCTCTCCCTGCCTCGCACCCTACCCTCTCTCCCTGCCTTGCACCCTACCCTCTCTCCCTGCCTCGCACCCTACCCTCTCTCCCTGCCTCTCACCCTCCACTCCCTCCCTGTCTCTCACCCTACCCTCTCTCCCTGCTCTAACCATACTCTCCCTCCCTGCCTCTCACCCTCCACTCCCTCCCTGCCTCTCACCCTCCACTCTCTCCCTGCATCTCACCCTACCCTCACTCCCTGCCTCGCACCCTACCCTCTCTCCCTGCATCTCACCCTACCCTCACTCCCTGCCTCGCACCCTACCCTCTCTCCCTGCATCTCACCCTTCTCTTTAATCCTAAAGAGGCAAAACGGTGTCAGCTGCCGCAGACATTTTTTTTGCCAACTGAATCAGATATTAAAAGCCTCTTACAAATGGTATAGTTTCTATAAACAACTGACTTCCTGTGGGAACCCGACCAAACAAAAAGGCATTAAGTGTTTGTTAATCAAAGGCTTTGATGTTATCTTGATCGCCAAATTACTGGGTCAATAAAATTCTTGTCAACTTTGAGTTCAACTCTGACGGAGTATAATTTATGACCATATGAATCGAAGTCAATTCTAAACTCTAAGGTTCTATTTATAGAGAAATCCTTGAACTAAGATTTATGCAGTTTACCTGTATGCTTTTATGAATAGAAAAATTAATAAAATTGTAAATGGAGGGACTGGATAAAAATACAGGGATAGTCGAGAGGGATAGAGGGATAGAGGGATAGAGGGATAGAGGGATAGAGTGATAGAGGGATAGAGGGATAGAGTGATAGAGGGATAGAGTGATAGAGGGATAGAGTGATAGAGGGATAGAGTGATAGAGGGATAGAGGGATAGAGTGATAGAGGGATAGAGTGATAGAGGGATAGAGTGATAGAGGGATAGAGTGATAGAGGGATAGAGTGATAGAGGGATAGAGTGATAGAGGGATAGAGGGATAGAGTGATAGAGGGATAGAGGGATAGAGTGATAGAGGGATAGAGTGATAGAGGGATAGAGGGATAGAGTGATAGAGGGATAGAGTGATAGAGGGATAGAAGGATAGAGTGATAGAGGGATAGAGGGATAGAGGGATAGAGTGATAGAGGGATAGAGTGATAGAGGGATAGAAGGATAGAGTGATAGAGGGATAGAGGGATTGAAGGATAGAAGGATAGAAGGATAGAAGGATAGAGGGATAGGGGGATAGGAGGGATAGAGAAGGATAAAGGAATTGGAATATAATAGACGGACATAGCGAAACAGGACCGGGCAGACATTAGTCACAGGACAGAACACCATTAAGCGGTTGAGTCGTGCACACACTGCACTCCTATAGCCATTTGGCACTCGTCCAACACCCTGCTCGCACTTAAACACCGAGTTAGTATATAAATGACTCAAAATGAGTAATCATTTGGTGCTTACAGTTCGTGCATTAGGCCAGCCTCACTACCCAATGACGAATCTCAGGCCCAGACCTTCTCTCTTCTCTGGCCTTGGCAACAGGCCGAGTTAAAAAAGGCAGCTAAAAGAAGAACTCAAGTGTATGTTGTGGCGTATTTTTTCTCTCACGTGACTCGACTCGTGGGTGAAAAAAAACTGGAGCAAAGCATTATATTAGAAGCAAGTCGATATCAATACAGGGGTTTACCTTACTTACTGCCCCTGCCAAGGCTTATAAGACTTTTTATGATGGACAGGTTACAGCCTGTCTGTGAGACCATTCAGTTCTTGAAGTGACATCTCGTCTGCAGACAGAGGTTGAGGGTTTATACAATACCTACAGTTACCTGAACTAAGCTGAGACAGAGGAAGATGAGGCAGAGATTATGCTATTAATTTATTGCTGATTCACACACTGAAATGTCGCATTATAAAAGACGCACTGCTGCAGTGCAGTACAGAGATTGAAGTGAATGCAATCGTTTAAGGTAATAATCCTATGTTCCAGGCACTCAAAATCTAGGGTATATTGTAATTTAGAGAAGAAAGGTGGAATAGAGAAAGAGATACGAGAGGGGATGGTGGAGACTGGAGAGGAGAGGAGAGGAAAGAGGGGAGAGGAGATGAGAGGGGGGAGGGGAGAGGGGAGGAGAGAGGAGAGAGGGGAGGAGAGAGGAGAGAGGAGAGGAGAGACGGGAGAAGAGAGGGGAGAGGAGAGGAGAGAGGAGAAGAGAGAGAGAGCAGTGAGGAGAGAGGAGAGCAGTGAGAGAGCAGAGACGAGAGAGGAGAGCAGTGAGAGAGCAGAGACGAGAGAGAAGAGCAGTGAGGAGAGAGGAGACGAGAGAGGAGAGCAGTGAGAGAGCAGAGACGAGAGAGGAGAGCAGTGAGGAGAGCAGAGACGAGAGAGGAGAGCAGTGAGAGAGCAGAGACGAGAGAGGAGAGCAGTGAGAGAGCAGAGACGAGAGAGGAGAGCAGAGACGAGAGAGGAGAGCAGTGAGGAGAGAGGAGACGAGAGAGGAGAGCAGAGACGAGAGAGGAGAGCAGTGAGGAGAGAGGAGACGAGAGAGGAGAGCAGTGAGGAGAGAGGAGACGAGAGAGGAGAGCAGAGACGAGAGAGGAGAGCAGTGAGGAGAGAGGAGACGAGAGAGGAGAGCAGTGAGGAGAGCAGAGACGAGAGAGGAGAGCAGTGAGGAGAGAGGAGACGAGAGAGGAGAGCAGTGAGAGAGCAGAGGCGAGAGAGGAGAGCAGTGAGAGAGCAGAGACGAGAGAGGAGAGCAGTGAGGAGAGAGGAGACGAGAGAGGAGAGCAGTGAGGAGAGAGGAGACGAGAGAGGAGAGCAGTGAGGAGAGAGGAGACGAGAGAGGAGAGCAGTGAGGAGAGAGGAGACGAGAGAGGAGAGCAGTGAGGAGAGAGGAGACGAGAGAGGAGAGCAGTGAGAGAGCAGAGGCGAGAGAGGAGAGCAGTGAGAGAGCAGAGACGAGAGAGGAGAGCAGTGAGGAGAGAGGAGACGAGAGAGGAGAGCAGTGAGGAGAGAGGAGACGAGAGAGGAGAGCAGTGAGGAGAGAGGAGACGAGAGAGGAGAGCAGTGAGGAGAGAGGAGACGAGAGAGGAGAGCAGTGAGAGAGCAGAGGCGAGGGAGGAGAGCAGTGAGAGAGCAGAGACGAGAGAGGAGAGCAGTGAGGAGAGAGGAGACGAGAGAGGAGAGCAGTGAGGAGAGAGGAGACGAGAGAGGAGAGCAGTGAGAGAGCAGAGACGAGAGAGGAGAGCAGTGAGGAGAGCAGAGACGAGAGAGGAGAGCAGTGAGAGAGCAGAGACGAGAGAGGAGAGCAGTGAGAGAGCAGAGACGAGAGAGGAGAGCAGTGAGGAGAGAGGAGACGAGAGAGGAGAGCAGTGAGGAGAGAGGAGACGAGAGAGGAGAGCAGTGAGAGAGCAGAGGCGAGAGAGGAGAGCAGTGAGAGAGCAGAGACGAGAGAGGAGAGCAGTGAGGAGAGAGGAGACGAGAGAGGAGAGCAGTGAGGAGAGAGGAGACGAGAGAGGAGAGCAGTGAGAGAGCAGAGACGAGAGAGGAGAGCAGTGAGGAGAGCAGAGACGAGAGAGGAGAGCAGTGAGGAGAGAGGAGACGAGAGAGGAGAGCAGTGAGGAGAGAGGAGACGAGAGAGGAGAGCAGTGAGGAGAGAGGAGACGAGAGAGGAGAGCAGTGAGAGAGCAGAGGCGAGAGAGGAGAGCAGTGAGAGAGCAGAGACGAGAGAGGAGAGCAGTGAGGAGAGAGGAGACGAGAGAGGAGAGCAGTGAGGAGAGCAGTGAGGAGAGAGGAGACGAGAGAGGAGAGCAGTGAGAGAGCAGAGACGAGAAAGGAGAGCAGTGAGGAGAGCAGAGACGAGAGAGGAGAGCAGTGAGGAGAGAGGAGACGAGAGAGGAGAGCAGTGAGAGAGCAGAGACGAGAGAGGAGAGCAGTGAGGAGAGAGGAGACGAGAGAGGAGAGCAGTGAGAGAGCAGAGACGAGAGAGGAGAGCAGTGAGAGAGCAGAGACGAGAGAGGAGAGCAGAGACGAGAGAGGAGAGCAGTGAGGAGAGAGGAGACGAGAGAGGAGAGCAGTGAGAGAGCAGAGGCGAGAGAGGAGAGCAGTGAGAGAGCAGAGACGAGAGAGGAGAGCAGTGAGAGAGCAGAGACGAGAGAGGAGAGAGCGGCAGCTTTGCCAGCCCGCACAGGCAGCAGACTCAGAAGAGACAGAAACTAAGAGGAAATTCAGCCGAAGTGCACGGGCGAACGCAGGCTGCAATCAACAAGCCACTAAACTGCGCAGTTAAGCGGTGGTTCCAATCCAACCAACCACCGCAAGGATCCTGGCATATCACTCAAGAAGCCAGGACCCCGGGACACGACGCATGCGCTATCACCCTTAATTTTAGCTTGACTTGACTGCGGGACAGGACAGGGATCCATTTCTCGACCAAGCCCTGGGGAGCCCCCCTTGGGTTCCTCGTTCTCCACGCTATTTTAAGTGCCAGTGCGGCTGCACCAAACCAAACCAAGCAACCACTAACCACTGAGATTCCAATTCTGTACGGCGCAGCATACTTACACTTGTATAGTAAAAAAATTCGTTATTTACAGCAGCGCCAAAATAAAACAGCAGCCATTGAGCCATCCGCCAAAACGGCGTTACTCAAAAAACGGCGCCACTCAAAAAACGGCGCCACTCCAAAAACGGCGCCACTCCAAAAACGGCGCCACTCCAAAAACGGCGCCACTCCAAAGACGGCGCCACTCCAAAACGGCGCCACTTAAAAAACGGCGCCACTCAAAAAACGGCGCCATCCGAAATCGGCACCATCCCGAAACGGCGCCCTAAATAGGGCCACTCCGAAGCGGCGCCACTCCAAACACGGCGCCACTCCAAAGACAGCGCCACTTCAAAAACGGCGCCACTCCAAAGACGGCGCCATCCCGAAACGGCGCTCTAAATAGCGCCACCCCAAAACGGCGCCACTCTAAAGACGGCGCCATTCCAAAAACAGCACTACTCCAAAAACGGCGCCACTTTAAAGACGGCGCCACTCCAAAGACGCTCCACTCCGAAACGGCACCACCCTAACCACCCTAAATCGGCGCCACTCTGAAACGGCGCCACTCTGAAACGGCGCCACTCTGAAACGGCGCCACTCTGAAACGGCGCCACTCTGAAACGGTGCCACTCTGAAACGGCGCCACTCCAAAACTGAGGTATAGCTACAACTGGCAATCCAAATGCAACAAATAAAGTGGGCTTTGTCTCCAATCGCAATACAAACACACAAGCAAAAAACTGAAAGACTAGTCATGGTCACAAACTGCACAAATTCTAGATAGACTAAGAAAACCGCTCTTTGTTGCACCCTGGGAGAGAGAGAGAGATATGGAAGGCACCCCTCGCTCCATCGACAAAGAGAGAGAGGGAGAGAAGGGTTCCTCTGTTCCGTCCAGGTCTGCACTTTACCATCTCCCTCCCTCCCTCAAGGCTCTCTGTGGTGACTCACAGACAGCCGCTTCCCAAAATAGCGTGAGTTTTCTCCCTTGCCCAAATCCCGCAACCCAAAGCCATGTCTTAATTTGGACTTCCATGCTGGCTGGCCTTGCTAATATGATATATGACCACCGGTCTCTGCTGGGGATGGAGGACAAAGAGCTGGTGGGAGAGAAAAAACTTGGGGGAAGAGACCCTGCATTTTAGACCTGTATGCATCCAAGACCCATGGGCCTATCTAGCTAAGTATGGAAAATAAAATATATACATATATTCAAATCAGAGATAGACATGAAGATAGGGACATAGATAGAGATAGACATATAGACAGAAAAAGTCATAGAGATACAGATAGGATAAAGATAGAGATAGAGACAGAGACAGAGATAGTCATAGAGATAGAGATAGGATCATAAAGATAATCATAGAGATAGAGATAGAGATAGAGATAAGGACAGATATAGTCATAGAGATACAGATAGGATAAAGATAGAGATAAGAGACAGAGACAGTCATAGAGATACAGATAGGATAAAGATAGAGATAAGAGACAGAGATAGTCATGGAGATAGAGATAGGATAGAGATAGGATAGAGTTAGAGATAGTCGTAGAGACTGAGACAGGATACAAACTAAACAGCGTCATCATACTGTCGCCAGCAAAGCAGTCTACCAGTGAAGAGTCACACTCTGACAAGAAGCCTTGCACTTGCAGTTTCCCTGCGTTCGTTTGCAGCCATATTATTGTAGCGCAGGCAATGTGAGCCACAGTCTATTTCTGGAACACAACCCCCTATGACGTGTTTTTAAGCTGCACCCGCAGCCCCCCAGTCCTCAGAACGGCCTCGCGCGTCGGCCCGTTTCCGTCCGTACTTAAGCGGCTGTATTTGAAAATGCTACACGCGATACAGGCAAGCACTGACAGGCGGTGTTGACGCCATTAGTGGCTGAAATCGATTAGTGCGTCATGGAAAGGCCCGCGACTGTGGTCAGTGAGTCAGGTAGAGGGGCAGGATGGGGTGGGGGAGAACGTGGCAGCAGCCGAGGTGGGGGGGGTGCTCTTGAAGTGCAGTTTAAGGCCATCTTGGGGAAATTAGTCATTCTAAATCTCATGGCCACGGATTGAGATAGGTTTCTGGATAGGTAGATAGATAGGTAGATAGATAGATAGATAGATAGATAGATGGATAGATGGATAGATAGATAGATGGATAGATAGATAGATAGATAGATAGATAGATAGATAGATAGATAGATAGATAGATAGATAGATAGATAGATAGATAGATAGATAGATAGATAGATAGATAGATAGATAGATAGATAGATAGATAGATAGATAGATAGATAGATAGATAGATAGATAGATAGATAGATAGATAGATAGATAGATAGATAGATAGATAGATAGATAGATAGATAGATAGATAGATAGATAGATAGATAGATAGATAGATAGATAGATAGATAGATAGATAGATAGACAGAAACCTCCATGCTAATTCAGCGGCCGCAACCGACAAGGCAACGCCAGACAAAGACTCATGCGCTACGCAGATTAGAATCAAGACCCCAAGGGAAGCCACAGAAGGACGTATTTAATTTTTTACATCAATTGACTCATTTTGCGGTCTCCCCTGCATGTGCGAGATGCGGGATGAGGGCAGGCAGACGCAGTCCAGACTCCATAAATAACCAGTCTGTGTCGCCACCACAGCGTGCATGCACGTATTTAATGACTTACGTGTATAAATCCACAGCCATAAAAAACCTCCCCTAATTCCTGCCGATCTCGATTTTTATGTCGATTTGCATTAAATCTGAGTTGGGATTCTGCACGAATTTCAGTTTTTTATGTTATTGGTTACGGAATTAATGGCCGCGTGAACAGATGGTTGGCGGTAATGTATTGGTGCATACAATGGCGAACGCTGTTAGGGCCAAAATTATCTAAACATAATATTCTTTCAGCACAACTTTAAAATCGGATGAAATTGAGAATTGCAAGAATTCGGACCCTAGTTTAGAAATCTAATGTGAGACAGTGTGAGACAGGGTGAGATCTAATGTGAGACAGTGTGAGACAGGGTGAGATCTACTGTGAGACAGTGTGAGTCAGGGTGAGATCTAATGTGAGACAGGGTGAGATCTAGTGTGAGACAGGGTGAGATCTACTGTGAGACAGTGTGAGTCAGGGTGAGATCTAATGTGAGACAGTGTGAGACAGGGTGAGATCTAATGTGAGACAGGGTGAGATCTAGTGTGAGACAGGGTGAGATCTACTGTGAGACAGTGTGAGACAGGGTGAGATCTAGTGTGATATCTAGTGTGAGACAGGGTGAGATCTAATGTGAGACAGGGAGAGATCTAGTGTGAGATCTAGTGTGAGACAGGGTGAGATCTATTGTGAGAGTGAGAAAAGGTGAAATCTAGTGTGAGACATTTAGGTGAGGCCAATATCTCTTGTATTTACTATTCTAAGTAAACAAACTTCCTCAAAACGCAACATTTTGTTCTCGGCAAGTGCTTACAGCTAAGTCACACATACATGTAATAAATAATAAATACCCGCATGTTATGATCCATTAATGCTTATATATTTGACCTCGGGGTCAAAACAAAAAAGACAGGCCGCAATGGTTGACCCCCAAAACCTGATTGACTGTCCCAGCAGAAGCGAAGCCTCAATGTTGGCTACCAGTGGAATTCCTTGTTTAAATATTGTATATGAATTGTGTGTGTGCCGGTTGTATCACCTGCTGCGACTCAGTTTAGTTGAAGGGGTGATAGGGGTTGGCTGAGACTCAGGACCAGGGGCAGACAAAGACAGTCAGTTGGTTCGCTCCCCCCCCCCCCCCTAACACGAACTCAACGTGCTACTCAGAAATGGAGTCCTCTGAGCCAACTCAAATCATTCTAGGTCGACCACCGACAAGGGATTATGTAACTATAGTTGAACAGTTTAGTGAGGTCGTTCAATGGATATTGTGTCACACCACCGTGCATGCATGTAACTCTCATGTCTCATGGAGTCACTTCTGCTAGCTTTTTGAGTTCAGTTAAAAATGTACGTTGCGTTTAAGCTTGAGGATCTGTTAGTGTAATAATTTCAGTTTTAGAGAGCCTTTTTAAAGCTGATAAAGTGCCATTTTGACTCTGAGAGAGTGCCATTTTGAATCTTGGAGAGTGCCATTTTGAATCTGGGAGAGTGCCATTTTGAATCTGAGAGAGTGCCATTTTGAATCTGAGAGAGTGCCATTTTGACTCTGAGAGAGTGCCATTTTGAATCTGGGAGAGTGCCATTTTTAATCTGAGAGAGTGCCATTTTGAATCTTGGAGAGTGCCATTTTGAATCTGATAGACTGCCATTTTGAATTTGAGAGAGTGCCATTTTGAATCTGGGAGAGTACCATTTTAAATCTGAGAGAGTGCCATTTTGAATCTGATAGACTGCCATTTTGAATTTGAGAGAGTGCCATTTTGAATCCTGGAGAGTGCCATTTTGAATCTGAGAGAGTGCCATTTTGAGTCTGAGAGAGTGCCATTTTGAATCTGAGAGAGTGCCATTTTGAATCCGAGAGAGTGCAATTTTGAATCCGAGAGAGTGCCATTTTGAATCCGAGAGAGTGCAATTTTGAATCTGGGAGAGTGCCATTTTGAATCTGAGAGAGTGCCATTTAGAATCTGAGAGAGTGCTATTTTGAATTTCAGAGAGTGCCATTTTGAATCTGGGAGAGTGCCATTTTGAATCTGGGAGAGTGCCATTTTAAATCTGAGAGAGTGCCGTTTTGAATCTGAGAGAGTGCCATATTAAACCTGATAGGGAGTGCCATTTCAAACCTGATAGAGAGTGCCATTTTAAACCTGATAGGGAGTGGATATCTGAAGTCTAAACAGACGTAACTAAGCCGGAATGGAGTCAGAGCTCAGAGTCTCAGCACAGCATAGCAACAACAAACAATCCATTGTCCAGCCAGTCAGTCGAAAAGAGCTTAAATCTGATACTCTAATTAATTAGTATTGCTGCTCACACAATGGCGCGTGGACCCAGAGTTGCGTCACCCAGCTCAGTATGATATAAATCATTTTTGGTCAACTTGGCATTTCTGGTCTAAAGCTAAATTCGGGTGCACTGCGCATCTTAGCAACAATGTGTCGCTTAGTCTGAGACTTAGCGGCTCAAAATGACTCAGAAGATGATTGCGCAATGAATTGATAAAATATTGCTGCTGCATGTCTGCATACCTGTGTGCCAGTCTGACCGCGTGTTCTGACTCTAAAGGGAGATGGGGGAGAGTCAGAGGAGATGGGGAGAATCAGAGGAGGAGATGGGGAGAGTCAGAGGAGGAGATGGGGAGAGTCAGAGGAGGAGATGGGGAGAGTCAGAGGAGGAGATGGGGAGAGTCGGAGGAGGAGATGGGGGAGAGTCAGAGGAGATGGGGAGAATCAGAGGAGGAGATGGGGAGAGTCAGAGGAGGAGATGGGGAGAGTCAGAGGAGGAGATGGGGAGAGTCAGAGGAGGAGATGGGGAGAGTCAGAGGAGGAGATGGGGAGAGTCAGGGGAGGAGATGGGGAGAGTCATAGGAGGAGATGAGGGAGAGTCAGAGGAGGAGATGGGGAGAGTCAGATGAGGATATGGGGAGAGTCTGAGTAGGAGGTGGGGGAGAGTCAGAGGAGGAGATGGGGAGAGTCAGAGGAAGAGATGGAGAGTCAGAGGAAGAGATGGAGAGTCAGAGGAAGAGATGGGGGAGAGTCGGAGGAGGAGATGGGGAGAGTCAGAGGAGGAGATGGGGAGAGTCAGAGGAGGAGATGGGGAGAGTCAGAGGAGGAGATGGGGAGAGTCAGAGGAGGAGATGGGGAGAGTCAGATGAGGATATGGGGAGAGTCTGAGTAGGAGGTGGGGGAGAGTCAGAGGAGGAGATGGGGAGAGTCAGAGGAAGAGATGGAGAGTCAGAGGAAGAGATGGAGAGTCAGAGGAAGAGATGGGGGAGAGTCGGAGGAGGAGATGGGGAGAGTCAGAGAAAGAGATGGAGAGTCAGAGGAAGAGATGGGGGAGAGTCAGAGGAGGAGATTGGGGAGAGTCAGAGGAGGAGATGAGGAGAGTCAGAGGAGGAGATGGGGAGAGTCAGAGGAGGAGATGGGGAGAGTCAGATGAGGATATGGGGAGAGTCTGAGTAGGAGGTGGGGGAGAGTCAGAGGAGGAGATGGGGAGAGTCAGAGGAAGAGATGGAGAGTCAGAGGAAGAGATGGAGAGTCAGAGGAAGAGATGGGGGAGAGTCGGAGGAGGAGATGGGGAGAGTCAGAGAAAGAGATGGAGAGTCAGAGGAAGAGATGGGGGAGAGTCAGAGGAGGAGATTGGGGAGAGTCAGAGGAGGAGATGGGGAGAGTCAGAGGAGGAGATGGGGAGAGTCAGAGGAGGAGATGGGGAGAGTCGGAGGAGGAGATGGGGGAGAGTCAGAGGAGATGGGGAGAATCAGAGGAGGAGATGGGGAGAGTCAGAGGAGGAGATGGGGAGAGTCAGAGGAGGAGATGGGGAGAGTTAGAGGAGGAGATGAGGAGAGTCAGAGGAGGAGATGGGGAGAGTATGAGTAGGAGGTTGGGGGAGAGTCAGAGGAGGAGATGGGGAGAGTCAGAGGAGGAAATGGGGAGAGTCAGAGGAGGAGATGGGGAGAGTCAGAGGAGGAGATGGGGAGAGTCAGAGGAAGAGATGGGGAGAGTCAGAGTAGGAGATGGGGAGAGTCAGAGGAGGAGATGGGGAGAGTCAGAGGAGGAGATGGGGAGAGTCAGAGGAGGAGATGGGGAGAGTCAGAGGAGGAGATGGGGAGAGTCATAGGAGGAGATGGGGGAGAGTCAGAGTAGGAGGTGGGGGAGAGTCATAGGAGGAGATGGGGAGAGTCTGAGGAGAAGATGGAGAGTCTGTCAGTCAGTCAATCTATCTGTCTGTCTTGTCTTCCTGTCCAGTCCAGTCTCCTGTCTCACTAAGTAACAACTTAAATCCAAGTATACAATATACAAGGGCTAGGAATGCTTGAAACTTAGTTACAATAACCAGTTCGATGTTTTGATTGAAAGAACCATGCAGTTAAAATAGGCCAAAATGCCTCCAAATCGAGTAACTGTTGTTTAGATTCTTGAGTAAACATGCACTTCCAGGCACTTTTTCCTGCGAGTTAGTGCCGTACGGGGGCAAGGGTTCCACCGGCTTGAAAATCTGAGAACAACCCGCAACCAAAAAACTGCACTCCTCCAGGAATTAAATGACAGAGGTAACGAGGGGATAAAATTTGTCTCCTCTTGTACATGAGACAGGGACGCCCACCAAGAGACAGGGACACCCACCAAGAGACAGGGACGCCCACGAAGAGACAGGGGCGCCCACCAAGAGACAGGGACGCCCACCAAGAGACAGGGACGCCCACGAAGAGACAGGGGTGCCCACACCAAGAGACAGGGACGCCCACCAAGAGACAGGGACGCCCACCAAGAGACAGGGACGCCCACGAAGAGACAGGGGCGCCCACACCAAGAGACAGGGACGCCCACCAGAGACAGGGACGCCACAAGAGACAGGGACGCCCACCAAGAGACAGGGACGCCCACCAAGAGACAGGGACGCCCACCTAGAGACATGGATGCCCACCAAGAGACAGGGACGCTCACCTAGAGACATGGATGCCCAACAAGAGACAGGGGCGCCCACCAAAAGACAGGGACACCCAACAAAAGACAGAGGCGATCACCAAGAGACAGGGACACCCAACAAAAGACAGAGGCGATCACCAAGAGACAGGGACACCCACCAAGAGACAGGGACGCCCACGAAGAGACAGGGGCGCCCACCAAGAGACAGGGACGCCCACGAAGAGACAGGGGCGCCCACACCAAGAGACAGGGACGCCCACCAAGAGACAGGGACGCCCACCAAGAGACAGGGACGCCCACCAAGAGACAGGGACGCCCACCAAGAGACAGGGACACCCACCAAGAGACAGGGACGCCCACGAAGAGACAGGGGCGCCCACCAAGAGACAGGGACGCCCACCAAGAGACAGGGACGCCCACGAAGAGACAGGGGCGCCCACACCAAGAGACAGGGACGCCCACCAAGAGACAGGGACGCCCACCAAGAGACAGGGACGCCCACGAAGAGACAGGGGCGCCCACACCAAGAGACAGGGACGCCCACCAAGAGACAGGGACGCCCACCAAGAGACAGGGACGCCCACCAAGAGACAGGGACGCCCACCAAGAGACAGGGACGCCCACCTAGAGACATGGATGCCCACCAAGAGACAGGGACGCTCACCTAGAGACATGGATGCCCAACAAGAGACAGGGGCGCCCACCAAAAGACAGGGACACCCAACAAAAGACAGAGGCGATCACCAAGAGACAGGGACACCCAACAAAAGACAGAGGCGATCACCAAGAGACAGGGACACCCAACAAGAGACAGGGGGCGACCACCAAAAGACAGGGACACCCAACAAAAGACAGAGGCGATCACCAAGAGACAGGGACACCCAACAAAAGACAGAGGCGATCACCAAGAGACAGGGACACCCAACAAGAGACAGGGGCGCCCACCAAAAGACAGGGACACCCAACAAAAGACAGGGGTGCCCACCAAAAGACAGGGACACCCAACAAAAGACAGGGGTGCCCACCAACAGACAGGGACACCCAACAAAAGACAGAGGCGATCACCAAGAGACAGGGACGCCCAACAAAAGACAGAGGCGATCACCAAGAGACAGGGACGCCCAACAAGAGACAAGAACATCGAGCTAGAGACACCATGCAAAATCTCTCCAATTAAAACTGTCACGTGCGCCATTGCTGTGAGCCAGGTAAAGGAGTCCAATTCATGACAAATTAAGCAGCATCAGAGTTTATAGGGCACAATATCCGACGCATTGCGCTGTCTCTCCTCGCGGCAGTTCACCAGCGCAGCCTTCAGACTGGCGAAGCTCGGCCTGTCAGACGGGTCCCAGTTCCAGCAGGCCAGCATGATGTCGTACAGAGAGTCGTCGCACTCGATCCCATTCAACTCGTCGTGTGGATTCCTCATGCGATAGCCGCGCTGCACCATTTTAGGTATGCGCCTGTTTCTGTACTGTGAATATGGAAAGCCGCCTCTGGTGACTACCTCGTAGGCTAAGACACCGAACGACCAAACGTCACACTTTTTTGTCAATTTGGCTGCGAAAACTTCAGGGGCCGTCCAACGTATTGGAAATTTAGCATCTCTTGTTAGTTCGCACTCGTCCTCTTCTAAGAAACGGCTCAATCGAAAATTCCCTATCTTTACACTGTTCTCAAATCCCACGAAGATGTTGTAAGCGCGCAGATCAAAGTGAACGAGTCGTTTCTCTTCAAGATAGACCATGCCCTCAGCAATCTGCTGCAGCATATGGAGCATCGCTTCGTAGGTAACGAGTTTGCCGTTCCTACTGTCATTTTGGAGGTACGCATGCAGGTTTTGACCATTCGACAGCAGCTCAGTAACGATGAAGGGCCTGGGAGCAGCGGTGCAGACACCGAGAAGCTGAACAATCTTGGAATGGTTCAGCGCTCGCATCACTTCGGCCTCTTGCACGACTGTCTGCTGCTGCTTGTCGTCGCCTGATGCTTTGGGAAATATCACCAAAACTTGTACCGCTGAGTTTCCGAAATTCGCTTTCCAGAACTGCAAATGAGTTACATGTAAGACACATCAAGTAAATGATTATGCAAATTCTGATTGATTTAAGTCCAAAGGGGAAATTTTGAAACCCATGATGGCCATGGTTATTGAAATGGGACGTGGAGAGGCAGAGAGCAAACGGTGATGACTTTCTTCGCCGCCAAAGCTTGGACTTATTTTCTCCATCAGGTTTACCTGACAAATACTAATCTCATAGTCGCTCAATTGGAGCGGCCGGACGTACTCCCTTGGACAAGGCGCTTTCAACTGGCAGCCGAGTTCAGTAGTAGTAGTATTCTGATAATGTTCGATCATAGCTTGCAGGCTGTCAAAGAGATCAAGACTAATGTAGAGCCCAAGACTGTCTGCCTGTTTCACCACATGATGCTGGACCAAGATTCGACTCTCATCGTTGCTTTTCGATCGAACACTCAAGGTGCACACGCTGTGTTTGTCGGCCAGTTCGCACGGACGAAGCAGGAACGTCCGATCGGCAGGCCCGGCATCAGAAGTTTCCGCTCCGCCTCTTTGCATCAATGTCGAACCATTGATTGCCCATTAGTTGCTCATTTTCCATTTGAACTGTTTATTAAACAGCTTTTTACTTTGCTCTAAACGTCTATGCGGCCCTACATGTTAATAAATCTTAAGAATATATTCAGTTCGCAAATTAAATGTACACAAATTCTTATGCAAGTCCATTACAATTGAGTGCAGTGTGCTCCAATGTACACCTACCCATCCTGGGTCATTGTTTGTGGGTCAAGCACGTTGGTATACACTAATTATTGTCGTGGTTCATTGTATGCACATTGCGCACACTTTACTGCCGTATTTTGCTGCAGGCCGGTTAATTCGCGGATTTTGCAGAAATGACAGATCCTGCATGATGATGCATTTATTTACAGCTTAATGCTTTGTTTGTTAGTCCTGCTGTCGGCCTACCTTTCTACGTCATTTTAGTAACCTTTAAAATACTCCTTACACAAACTATTAGTTAATAAGGCTGTCTGTCTGTCTGTCTGTGTCTGTCTGTCTGTCTGTCTGCCTGTCTGTCTGTCTGTCTGTCTGTGTCTGTCTGTCTGTCTGTCTGCCTGTCTGTCTGTCTGTCTGTCTGTCTGGCTGGCTGTCTGTCTGTCTGTCTCTCTGCTTGTCTGTCTGTCTGTCTGTCTGTCTGCCTGTCTCTCTGCTTGTCTGTCTGCCTGTCTCTCTGCTTGTCTGTCTGTCTGTCTGTCTGTCTGTCTATCGTCTGTCTGTCTGTCTGTCTGTCTGTCAGGGTGTCTGTCTGTCTGTCTGTCTGTCTGTCTGTCTGCCTGTCTCTCTGCTTGTCTGTATGTCTGTCTGTCTATCGTCTGTCTGTCTGTCTGTCTGTCTCTCTGTCTGTCTGTCTGCCTGTCTCTCTGCTTGTCTGTATGTCTGTCTGTCTGTCTGTCTGTCTATCGTCTGTCTGTCTGTCTGTCTGCCTGTCTCTCTGCTTGTCTGTCTGTCTGTCTGTCTGTCTATCGTCTGTCTGTCTGTCTGTCTGTCTGTCTGTCTGTCAGGGTGTCTGTCTGTCTGTCTGTCTGTCTGTCTGTCTGTCTGTCTGTCTGTCTGCCTGTCTCTCTGCTTGTCTGTATGTCTGTCTGTCTATCGTCTGTCTGTCTGTCTGTCTGTCTGTCTGTCTGTCTGTCTGTCTGCCTGTCTCTCTGCTTGTCTGTATGTCTGTCTGTCTGTCTGTCTGTCTATCGTCTGTCTGTCTGTCTGTCTGTCTGCCTGTCTCTCTGCTTGTCTGTATGTCTGTCTGTCTGTCTGTCTGTCTGTCTGTCTGCCTGTCTCTCTGCTTGTCTGTCTGTCTGTCTGTCTGTCTATCGTCTGTCTGTCTGTCTGTCTGTCTGTCAGGGTGTCTGTCTGTCTGTCTGTCTGTCTGTCTGTCTGTCTGTCTGTCTGTCTGCCTGTCTCTCTGCTTGTCTGTATGTCTGTCTGTCTATCGTCTGTCTGTCTGTCTGTCTGTCTGTCTATCGTCTGTCTGTCTGTCTGTCTGTCTGTCTGTCTTAGTGTCTGTCTGTCTGTCTGTCTGCCTGCCTGCTTGTCCACAGGGCCAGCCCTTCATCCACAGAAAGCTGAGATCCATTTAACACCTGGCACTTCGATAATCAAATACCGAAGCAGTCAAATAGCCACATGCAAGTATTGCAGACCCAGGAAAATAAAATCGAGTAAAAAAGCAGTCTTTCCGCAAATAATTTATTTCCATTTTTACTCGACAGAGTTGAAGTTTACAACTTATATAAGAGCATGAAAGTATACTTAGGCTTAAAAATATCAGCAAGTCCTTTCAGCAAAATTATAAGTTCATAATTGGCACTAATTATAATTCAAAAATATTCTATTTGATAACAAAGAAGTTTAAAATCAAGCAGTTATTTTGTAAGTGAAGTAAAGTAGAGTGTCAAAACAAATCCTATTCCCCAGTATTCTTCGGTCCAAGCTCCTTCGTTGTCGAGATCTGAAATTTGAATATTGCAACAAAATTAATTTTGGACGCTACTGACAGTAGACTAGTAAAGATAAAAACCGAGAATTTTAATAATAAACACTGCTTTATGTGTCACTTGGTTGACTGGCTGGTCTAAAAAAATGCAGAGGACACGGCAAAAATTATTTACATAACCTTGGCTTGGCGCAGTTTAGCGTGCGTTCGGGCGGCTTTAAGGACACGACCGCACTGCTATCAAAATCACCACATGGAGCTTTCAGAGGGAAACCAAATGCCTATAAGCTACATGTAGTGTTCTGACAATAGAGGCAGACAGGCAGAGGGGTGGGGGAGTCAGAGGTGAACAGTCAGAGGAGGAGATGGAGAGTCAGTGGAGGAGATGGAGAGTCAGTGGAGGAGATGGAGAGTCAGAGGAGGAGATGGAGAGTCAGTGGAGGAGATGGAGAGTCAGAGGAGGAGATGGAGAGTCAGTGGAGGAGATGGAGAGTCAGAGGAGGAGATGGAGAGTCAGAGGAGGAGATGGAGAGTCAGTGGAGGAGATGGAGAGTCAGAGGAGGAGATGCAGAGTCAGATAATGAGATGCAGAGCCAGATAATGAGATGCAGAGTCAGATAATGAGATGCAGAGTCAGATAATGAGATGCAGAGTCAGATAATGAGATGCAGAGTCAGATAATGAGATGCAGAGTCAGATAATGAGATGCAGAGTCAGATAATGAGATGCAGAGACAGATAATGAGATGCAGAGTCAGATAATGAGATTCAGAGTCAGATAATGAGATGCAGAGTCAGATAATGAGATGCAGAGTCAGATAATGAGATGCAGAGTCAGATAATGAGATGCAGAGACAGATAATGAGATGCAGAGCCAGAGGAGGATGGACAGTCCAGTTGTGCACATCACAACGGTCAGCCAGCAGACTCAAACTGACACAAGAGGGTGAGGCAAGAGCAGCGACCCCTGACAGCAGGGACTGAGGAGCCAGAGACTTGCTAATGCTCGCACGATGATGACGTAATAACCAGCGAGGGTGGGGGAGGGTTGGAGGAGGGAGGGTGCTTTGCGGCCTGGGCAGGCAAGCAGACAGCTGCGAGAGTTTGAGCACACAGGGTGATCTATGGTGGGGGCATTGCAGCTGACACGGCACCCATAAGCCAAGGGAACGGACAAAAACTTCATGCGTACTGCGTTAGCCAATTAATTCTCTGCGCGTTTTATAGCTGGGGCTTGACTGCTGAGTCCCTTCTCATATTCCTAGGAACAGATGGTCCTGTATGCACCAAATTTGATACTGGTTACATAGATTGCATGAATGCTGTGCTGAACCAGTCTTTAAAGCTTCTACAGCCGACGCGAAAGCAGAAAGGAGAGGGAGAGATGAGAAAGGAGAGGGAGAGATGAGAAAGGAGAGGGAGAGATGAGAAAGGAGAGGGAGAGATGAGAAAGGAGAGGGAGAGATGATAAAGGACAATGGAGAACAGAGGCGAGAGGGGAAGACAAAGTGATTAAGGAAACAAGAAGCAAGAGGAAAAAAGCCAGTGAGGGGAAGAATTCCCGGCAATCCCAAGGCTTCTTATGTTGAATCACCGTCTCGCTCCGCTGCAATGCCTCCCGATATAAAAAAAAGTATAGTGTTTTTATAAAATCCCAGAAAATTGTGCAGCTGGGTTTTCTAGTCAGCCTGTTGTGCAACAACCTCGGTTTGGCAGCCTTCCTGCTGGGCTATACAGGGGTTAGCTTGCATTGTGAGAGAAATCAGGAAAAAAATCATCATCGAATTGGTCGTTCTGCGCTGTCCCGAGGGCGGAAGCGAACAGCACCGTGTTTGACTCTGACCCAACCCAACACTTAGTCACTCTTTAAGCTACTGCTGGCAAATCTACCAGCTAAATGCTAAAGAGACGAGGATAGAACGAGTTTACGTTATCATGGGATCGGAGTCCGTCACACGGCTAAAATGGTCTACCGGTGCAAGAAATCTGAATGGAGAAAACCAAACTCACACGAATTGAATGTACATTCAAGCGAGTCAGACACCCACCTCACTCCTCGGAACTGGGCGGCTAGACTTAGAGTGAGTGTACATTTAGGCGAGTCAGACACCCACCTCACTCCTCGGAACTGGGCGGCTAGACTTAGAGTGAGTGTACATTTAGGCGAGTCAGACACCCACCTCACTCCTCGGAACTGGGCGGCTAGACTTAGAGTGAGTGTACATTCAGGCGAGTCAGACACCCACCTCATTCCTCGGAACTGGGCGGCTAGACTTAGAGTGAGTGTACATTCAGGCGAGTCAGACACCCACCTCACTCCTCGGAACTGGGCGGCTAGACTTAGAGTGAGTGTACATTTAGGCGAGTCAGACACCCACCTCACTCCTCGGAACTGTGCGGCTAGACTTAGAGTGAGTGTACATTTAGGCGAGTCAGACACCCACCTCACTCCTCGGAACTGTGCGGCTAGAGTGAGTGTACATTCAGGCGAGTCAGACACCCACCCATCCCTCTGAAATGGGCGGCTAGAGTGAGTGTACATTCAGGCGAGTCAGACACCCACCCATCCCTCGAAAATGGGCGGCTAGAGTGAGTGTACATTCAGGCGAGTCAGACACCCACCTCATTCCTCGGAACTGGGCGGCTAGAGTGAGTGTACATTCAGGCGAGTCAGACACCCACCCATCCCTCTGAAATGGGCGGCTAGAGTGAGTGTACATTCAGGCGAGTCAGACACCCACCCATCCCTCGAAAATGGGCGGCTAGAGTGAGTGTACATTCAGGCGAGTCAGACACCCGCCCATCCCTCGGAAATGGGCGGCTAGAGTGAGTGTACATTCAGGCGAGTCAGACACCCACCATAACCTCAGAGAAAAAGTTCATTACCTGCATAAAAGTAGCAGATTAGAGAAGTCAAATATTGAAGCCCGCAAAACAGAAAAAGACTCCAATGAAGCAGCACTAGCCTCCACTAATTGGCGGTATAACAGCTAATTCGTCGCCAGATTTGACGCTAATATCGCAATCCTCCGGATGGACGTACTCTTGATTAACACTGAGAACAAAACATCCGTTTAACTGAGCGAGGCTGTAAAAATTAGATGCGAGGTTAATGAGTTTCGCATGAATAAACCCAAAGTAATTAAGTCTTTGAACGTATAACAAAATAAAATAAACAAACCAAGGAAACAAGGTGCAAATCTGATCCTTGAGACTGGCGCCAGTGGCGAAGTTGTCCCGATCCAGCG
>NIVC01003061.1:0-30000 GCA_002269645.1 Macrostomum lignano | reverse complement strand
CTGTCTGTTTAGGGCTCTGGCTCTCAGAGCCGCCGAGAAAGTTTAGTGCCGAGAATGCTTCAGTTTGTTAGAATGCAATCAGAACATATTCCTAGAAAGTGAGCTAGTCCAGCATCAAGTCAGAACATCTGGATGCGTAAAGAGAGGCTCTTGGAGATTCCTGGCTCAGATTATCGCCTAGAAGTGCTGTGGAGTAGCTGGTTCACCTAACCTACAGACACAACTCGAACAGATTTCTCTGTCTGTTTGAGGCTCTGGCTCTTAGGTGGTCCACATAACCTACAGACACAACTCGAACAGATTTCTCTGTCTGTTTAGGGCTCTGGCTCTCAGAGCCGCCGAGAAAGTTTAGTGCCGAGAATGCTTCAGTTTGTTAGAATGCAATCAGAACAGATTCCTAGAAAGTGAGCTAGTCCAGCATCAAGTCAGAACATCTGGATGTGTAACGAGAGGCTCTCGGAGATTCCTGGCTCAGATTATCGCCTAGAAGTGCTGTGGAGTAGCTGGTCCACCTAACCTACAGACACAACTCGAACAGATTTCTCTGTCTGTTTGAGGCTCTGGCTCTCAGAGCCGCCGAGAAAGTTTAGTGCCGAGAATGCTTCAGTTTGTTAGAATGCAATCAGAACAGATTCCTAGAAAGTGAGCTAGTCCAGCATCAAGGCAGAACATCTGGATGTGTAACGAGAGGCTTTTGGAGATTCCTGGCTCAGATTATCGCCTAGAAGTGCTGTGGAGTAGCTGGTCCACCTAACCTACAGACACAACTCGAACAGATTTCTCTGTCTGTTTGAGGCTCTGGCTCTTAGGTGGTCCACATAACCTACAGACACAACTCGAACAGATTTCTCTGTCTGTTTAGGGCTCTGGCTCTCAGAGCCGCCGAGAAAGTTTAGTGCAGAAAATGCTTCAGTTTGTTAGAATGCAATCAGAACAGATTCCTAGAAAGTGAGCTAGTCCAGCATCAAGTCAGAACATCTGGATGCGTAACGAGAGGCTTTTGGAGATTCCTGGCTCAGATTATCGCCTAGAAGTGCTGTGGAGTAGCTGGTCCACCTAACCTACAGACACAACTCGAACAGATTTCTCTGTCTGTTTGAGGCTCTGGCTCTTGGGTGGTCCACCTAACCTACAGACACAACTCGAACAGATTTCTCTGTCTGTTTAGGGCTCTGGCTCTCAGAGCCGCCGAGAAAGTTTAGTGCAGAAAATGCTTCAGTTTGTTAGAATGCAATCAGAACAGATTCCTAGAAAGTGAGCTAGTCCAGCATCAAGGCAGAACATCTGGATGTGTAACGAAAGTCTCTCGGAGATTCCTGGCTCAGATTATCGCCTAGAAGTGCTGTGGAGTAGCTGGTCCACCTAACCTACAGACACAACTCGAACAGATTTCTCTGTCTGTTTGAGGCTCTGGCTCTTAGGTGGTCCACATAACCTACAGACACAACTCGAACAGATTTCTCTGTCTGTTTAGGGCTCTGGCTCTCAGAGCCGCCGAGAAAGTTTAGTGCAGAAAATGCTTCAGTTTGTTAGAATGCAATCAGAACAGATTCCTAGAAAGTGAGCTAGTCCAGCATCAAGTCAGAACATCTGGATGCGTAACGAGAGGCTCTCGGAGATTCCTGGCTCAGATTATCGCCTAGAAGTGCTGTGGAGTAGCTGGTCCACCTAACCTACAGACACAACTCGAACAGATTTCTCTGTCTGTTTGAGGCTCTGGCTCTCAGAGCCGCCGAGAAAGTTTAGTGCCGAGAATGCTTCAGTTTGTTAGAATGCAATCAGAACAGATTCCTAGAAAGTGAGCTAGTCCAGCATCAAGGCAGAACATCTGGATGTGTAACGAAAGTCTCTCGGAGATTCCTGGCTCAGATTATCGCCTAGAAGTGCTGTGGAGTAGCTGGTCCACCTAACCTACAGACACAACTCGAACAGATTTCTCTGTCTGTTTGAGGCTCTGGCTCTTAGGTGGTCCACATAACCTACAGACACAACTGAAGCAGCTCTCTCAGTCTGTTTGAGGCTTTGGCGCTCAGAAGGTGGTCCACATAACCTACAGACACAACTCGAACAGATTTCTCTGTCTGTTTAGGGCTCTGGCTCTCAGAGCCGCCGAGAAAGTTTAGTGCAGAAAATGCTTCAGTTTGTTAGAATGCAATCAGAACAGATTCCTAGAAAGTGAGCTAGTCCAGCATCAAGTCAGAACATCTGGATGCGTAACGAGAGGCTCTCGGAGATTCCTGGCTCAGATTATCGCCTAGAAGTGCTGTGGAGTAGCTGGTCCACCTAACCTACAGACACAACTCGGACAGATTTCTCTGTCTGTTTGAGGCTCTGGCTCTTAGGTGGTCCACCTAACCTACAGACACAACTCGAACAGATTTCTCTGTCTGTTTAGGGCTCTGGCTCTCAGAGCCGCCGAGAAAGTTTAGTGCCGAGAATGCTTCAGTTTGTTAGAATGCAATCAGAACAGATTCCTAGAAAGTGAGCTAGTCCAGCATCAAGGCAGAACATCTGGATGTGTAACGAAAGTCTCTCGGAGATTCCTGGCTCAGATTATCGCCTAGAAGTGCTGTGGAGTAGCTGGTCCACCTAACCTACAGACACAACTCGAACAGATTTCTCTGTCTGTTTGAGGCTCTGGCTCTTAGGTGGTCCACATAACCTACAGACACAACTGAAGCAGCTCTCTCAGTCTGTTTGAGGCTTTGGCTCTCAGAAGGTGGTCCACATAACCTACAGACACAACTCGAACAGATTCTCTGTCTGTTTAGGGCTCTGGCTCTCAGAGCCGCCGAGAAAGTTTAGTGCAGAAAATGCTTCAGTTTGTTAGAATGCAATCAGAACAGATTCCTAGAAAGTGAGCTAGTCCAGCATCAAGGCAGAACATCTGGATGTGTAACGAAAGTCTCTTGGAGACTCCTGGCTCAGATTATCGCCTAGAAGTGCTGTGGAGTAGCTGGTCCACCTAACCTACAGACACAACTCGAACAGATTTCTCTGTCTGTTTGAGGCTCTGGCTCTCAGAGCCGCCGAGAAAGTTTAGTGCAGAAAATGCTTCAGTTTGTTAGAATGCAATCAGAACAGATTCTTAGAAAGTGAGCTAGTCCAGCATCAAGGCAGAACATCTGGATGTGTAACGAGAGGCTCTCGGAGATTCCTGGCTCAGATTATCGCCTAGAAGTGCTGTGGAGTAGCTGGTCCACCTAACCTACAGACACAACTCGAACAGATTTCTCTGTCTGTTTGAGGCTCTGGCTCTTAGGTGGTCCACATAACCTACAGACACAACTCGAACAGATTTCTCTGTCTGTTTGAGGCTCTGGCTCTTAGGTGGTCCACATAACCTACAAACACAACTGAAGCAGCTCTCTCAGTCTGTTTGAGGCTTTGGCTCTCAGAAGGTGGTCCATCTAACCTACAGACACAACTCGAACAGATTTCTCTGTCTGTTTGAGGCTCTGGCTCTCAGAGCCGCCGAGAAAGTTTAGTGCCGAGAATGCTTCAGTTTGTTAGAATGCAATCAGAACAGATTCCTAGAAAGTGAGCTAGTCCAGCATCAAGTCAGAACATCTGGATGCGTAACGAGAGGCTCTCGGAGATTCCTGGCTCAGATTATCGCCTAGAAGTGCTGTGGAGTAGCTGGTCCACCTAACCTACAGACACAACTCGAACAGATTTCTCTGTCTGTTTGAGGCTCTGGCTCTTAGGTGGTCCACATAACCTACAGACACAACTGATGCAGCTCTCTCAGTCTGTTTGAGGCTTTTGCTCTCGGAAGGTGGTCCACCTAACCTACAGACACAACTGGAACAGATTTCTGTGTCTGTTTGATTGTCAGTTAATTTTATTTTCTACCTTTGTAGGAGCCTGTGGTTGATTTTGTTCGCCTGAGCTCGACGTGACTGACTGCGTTTCATCGAGATGAAGGTTAAAACGAACTGTAAAAGAAGATTCAAACCACTAATTGACGAGAAATATAGAAAGGTTTATTATACAGCTGAGCTGACGAAAGCGGATTCGATGGCTGAGTAAGCTGAAATTCGTGAGAGAGGCAATGACAGATCAATAACAGAAGCGGTCCCGGACCACGGAGGCAGGGAAGGTCCAGGAGAATATTTCGTAGAAAAAATAAGAAGATTAAGCCATCATCTGCGTGAACGAAAAGATGAAAGTCGGTAAAATGATTGGCTTATCATATGATTGCTCACCAACTCATTCAGTATAATAGGACTGGTGTAGTCAAATCAATTTAATTTCAGTTTCAGTAACTTTTGTCGTTATTAAAAATGCCCTTCAACTTCTTGTAGGCTCTTACTCGTATGACCTTTTTTAACTAATGGAATCTTACGTTTGTTAACATGTATTTGAAGCATACATTTTGACCTAAATTAGTTTTAATGAGTTTACAGTTAGTATTTGATATGATTCGGTATTTATTTTCAAAATGCTTTATTTTCATTCACCTTCTTGTATTCACGCGACGCAACTAACTAATGCGATCGTAAATTTGTTTAACCCGATTAACCTGATTAGTAATGCTAAATAAATTGGTTTGAATTTGGGATATTTTCATTAAAAGACGTCGTAACGCTTTTATCTGTTCTTTTTGAGAATTTCTGTTTTAATTAGTTCAAAAGAACAGTTTAAAGCAATAAATTTTCTACAACGAAAGAGGTCTAACTAAACCAACTGTTTTTTTGCGGTCCACCTAACCCGGTCCCCAAAACGTAGTTAGTGAACCACCACAGTTTCCCCGAACTGGCTATTCCGTCAAGTTAACAAAAAGATAACCCTAGCTAGCCTTTCGCGTTGTCAAAACAGACTCTATTTTTTAACCGGAATTGCGTGGTCCACATAACGCATTAACATAACTCAGGTCCCGCTAAACACACAGACAGTCGTAAGAGTGTCTGTCTGTCTGTCTGTTTGTCTGTCTTTCTGTCTGTCCATCTGTCTGTCTGTCTGTCTGTCTGTCTGTCTGTCTGTCTGTCTGTCTGTCTTAGTGCATTTAATTGCGGGAAGCGTTGATGAGGCCTGTGTCTTCAAATTTGTAAAATTAGATAGCCGGTTTCGATTACCACCTCAGGGCCAAGGGAAGGTCAGCGAATGCACACTCCAAGAACAAGAATTTCTGCTTTTGGTAAAAGAAAATCTGTCTGCCGGGTAGGGTGAGGGCGACTTCGCCTTGGTTTGGTCTAAACAAATTGGTTATGCAATCGGACACTGAAAGCATTTTATCTGCCGCTTCTTCTTTTTCGCGCTCTAAGAATTCGTTCTCCGCCAGTTTGCTTCGCCTCACTCTTGACAGAGAGAGGCCTCTGCAAGGTTTACCAAATCAATTTCCTCTCCGCATCGGTCTGGGCTAAGAGAGTCCTCAATGCTCAATACTGGCTGGTGTCCGAGTGCGTCTCTCTCATGAGAGGCAGACATTTTCAACTAGGAGTCCAGAAGACGCTGGTAGAATATATGTGTAGAATGATGCAAACTGAAGCGATTTGATCCACAGACAGACAGACAGACAGACAGACAGACAGACAGGCAGGCAGGCAGACAGACAGACAGACAGGCAGACAGACAGACAGACAGACAGACAGGCAGACAGACAGACAGGCAGACAGACAGACAGACAGACAGACAGACAGGCAGGCAGGCAGGCAGACAGACAGACAGACAGGCAGACAGACAGACAGACAGACAGACAGGCAGACAGACAGACAGGCAGACAGACAGACAGACAGACAGACAGACAGACAGGCAGACAGACAGACAGACAGGCAGACAGACAGACAGGCAGACAGACAGGCAGACAGACAGACAGACAGACAGGCAGACAGACAGACAGACAGACAGGCAGACAGACAGACAGGCAGACAGACAGGCAGACAGACAGGCAGACAGACAGACAGGCAGACAGACAGGCAGACAGACAGACAGGCAGACAGACAGACAGACAGACAGACAGACAGGCAGACAGACAGGCAGACAGACAGACAGGCAGACAGACAGACAGACAGACAGACAGGCAGACAGACAGACAGACAGGCAGACAGACAGACAGACAGACAGACAGGCAGACAGACAGACAGACAGACAGACAGGCAGACAGACAGACAGACAGGCAGGCAGACAGACAGACAGACAGGCAGACAGACAGACAGACAGACAGACAGACAGACAGGCAGACAGACAGACAGACAGACAGACTCACAAGCAGTCCCACCGCTAATCTGCGCCAGCAGAATGGGAATCCCACAAGCTGGCCAGGGTGTCCGAGGCAGAATCCCCCACCCCCGCCCCCGCGCGCCTGCAAGCCGTGGGTGGCACCAGAAAAGCTATCCGTCAAAAGAGACGGAGAAAGAAGCAGCGAAACGAAAAGAGGGAACAGCAGGGTGAGAGAAAATGGCTGAGAAAGTCTGGTTGCGAAGCGTCATAATAGAGAGCGCATTCATGCCCCGCTGGGCTCCCAGTTTCCTCTTTTGGGAAGCTAAGCTGCGTTGGTTGGGGGTATGTTTAGTACTTTAATAATTTAGCGGAATTGATGATGGGAATCTTGCGAATTATGAATAGATAGATTGGTCAATAAATTGATAAATAGATAGATACAGAAGAAAGACAGAGACGGACAGACAGACAGACAGGTGGGCAGATAGACAGGCAGGCAGAAAGGTGGGCAGACAGACAGGCAGGCAGACAGACAGACAGACAGACAGACAGACAGACAGGTGGGCAGATAGACAGGCAGGCAGACAGACAGACAGACAGACAGACAGACAGACAGACAGACAGACAGACAGGCAGGCAGACAGACAGACAGACAGACAGACAGGCAGACAGACAGAAAATCAGAGGGACAGACAGACAGGCAGCCCAGGCCACTCACCACAGCTGTCATGCTGCCGCAGTCAGAAGAAGTCAGTATTGCAATATGATGAGCAGTTTAAAAGCAGTTCTCTTGAATTGTCTGCCCGAAGAAGTGGTGCCCGTCTTTCAAAAGCAGCAAGGGGAGTCAAGAAGAGAGGCAAAATTCTCTAAGAAACAGGCATCATGACGAGGTGTACTCATTGCTTTCCTAAGTGAGCTGTAACCCATGGGTTTATAACAAAAAATGTACCCTACAATCTAGATAGCGCTGGACAACAAACGCATTAGCTTGATAACAACTGCCGGCATAGACTAGAGCAGAAAGTACACAGACACACAATCTAGATAGGAAAGAACAGCGCACACTGCACCCAAGTAACTTCAAATCCTCTCAACCGGGGAATCCTGACGAATAACTTTGGTAGCCAAAGTAGGAAATAGCGAATTTTGCGCTTCCTACGCCCTGTGCCCCTGTCCCCTAAAAGCAGACAGTCAAGTCAGTAAGTTAGCGCGTACAGCTGATTTGCACTACAGCCTTAGATACTGCAAAACAGACCATTCTACAGGTTTATATTCGTAATTCGTAACGTGGCTTTGGGAAAATTTTCAATATAATAGAAATTCTTGCGGAACTAAAACAAACTTTATTGACAGACATGCTCAGAATGCATAACTTCTTTCTTTCATAACAATTTAATTCAGGGTGTTTAAGGGTTCAAAATATTAGGGTGTTTAGAGTCCAGAGTGCAGGGTGTTTAGAGTTCAGAATTCAGGGTGTTTAGAGTTCAGAATTCAGGGTGTTTAGAGTACAGAGTGCAGGGTGTTTAGAGTTCAGAATTCAAGGTGTTTAGAGTTCAGAATTCAGGGTGTTTAGAGTCCAGAATTCAGAGTGTTTAGAGTCCAGAGTGCAGGGTGTTTAGAGTTCAGAATTCAAGGTGTTTAGAGTTCAGAATTCAGGGTGTTTAGAGTCCAGAATTCAGAGTGTTTAGAGTCCAGAATTCAGGGTGTTTAGAGTTCAGAATTCAGAGTGTTTAGAGTTCAGAATTCAGGGTTTTTAGAGTTCAGAATTTAGGGTGTTTAGAGTTCAGAATTCAGTGTTTAGAGTCCAGAATTCAGAGTGTTTAGAGTCCAGAATTCAGAGTGTTTAGAGTCCAGAATTCAGGGTGTTTAGAGTTCAGAACTCAGTGTTTAGAGTCCAGAATTCAGAGTGTTTAGAGTTCAGAATTCAGTGTTTAGAGTCCAGAATTCAGAGTGTATAGAGTCCAGAATGCAGAGTGTTTAGAGTCCAGAATTCAGGGTGTTTAGAGTTCAGAATTCAGTGTTTAGAGTCCAGAATTCAGAGTGTTTAGAGTTCAGAATTCAGTGTTTAGAGTCCAGAATTCAGAGTGTATAGAGTCCAGAATGCAGAGTGTTTAGAGTCCAGAATTCAGGGTGTTTAGAGTTCAGAATTCAGGGTGTTTAGAGTTCAGAATTCAGAGTGTTTAGAGTTCAGATTTCAGGGTGTTTAGAGTTCAGAATGCAGAGTGTTTAGAGTCCAGAATTCAGAGTGTTAAGAGTCCAGAATTCAGGGTGTTTAGAGTTCAGAATTCAGTGTTTAGAGTCCAGAATTCAGAGTGTTTAGAGTTCAGAATTCAGTGTTTAGAGTCCAGAATTCAGAGTGTTTAGAGTCCAGAATTCAGAGTGTTTAGAGTCCAGAATTCAGAGTGTTTAGAGTCCAGAATTCAGAGTGTTTAGAGTCCAGAATTCAGAGTGTTTAGAGTCCAGAATTCAGAGTGTTTAGAGTCCGGAATTCAGGGTGTTTAGAGTTCAGAACTCAGTGTTTAGAGTCCAGAATTCAGAGTGTTTAGAGTTCAGAATTCAGTGTTTAGAGTCCAGAATTCAGAGTGTATAGAGTCCAGAATGCAGAGTGTTTAGAGTCCAGAATTCAGGGTGTTTAGAGTTCAGAATTCAGTGTTTAGAGTCCAGAATTCAGAGTGTTTAGAGTTCAGAATTCAGTGTTTAGAGTCCAGAATTCAGAGTGTATAGAGTCCAGAATGCAGAGTGTTTAGAGTCCAGAATTCAGGGTGTTTAGAGTTCAGAATTCAGGGTGTTTAGAGTTCAGAATTCAGAGTGTTTAGAGTTCAGATTTCAGGGTGTTTAGAGTTCAGAATGCAGAGTGTTTAGAGTCCAGAATTCAGAGTGTTAAGAGTCCAGAATTCAGGGTGTTTAGAGTTCAGAATTCAGTGTTTAGAGTCCAGAATTCAGAGTGTTTAGAGTTCAGAATTCAGTGTTTAGAGTCCAGAATTCAGAGTGTTTAGAGTCCAGAATTCAGAGTGTTTAGAGTCCAGAATTCAGAGTGTTTAGAGTCCAGAATTCAGAGTGTTTAGAGTCCAGAATTCAGAGTGTTTAGAGTCCAGAATTCAGAGTGTTTAGAGTCCAGAATTCAGAGTGTTTAGAGTCCAGAATTCAGAGTGTTTAGAGTCCAGAATTCAGAGTGTTTAGAGTCCAGAATTCAGAGTGTTTAGAGTCCATAATTCAGAGTGTTTAGAGTCCAGAATTCAGAGTGTATAGAGTCCAGAATGCAGAGTGTTTAGAGTCCAGAATTCAGGGTGTTTAGAGTTCAGAATTCAGGGTGTTTAGAGTTCAGAATTCAGAGTGTTTAGAGTTCAGATTTCAGGGTGTTTAGAGTTCAGAATCCAGTGTTTAGAGTCCAGAATTCAGAGTGTTTAGAGTCCAGAATTCAGAGTGTTTAGAGTCCAGAATTCAGGGTGTTTAGAGTTCAGAATTCAGTGTTTAGAGTCCAGAATTCAGAGTGTTTAGAGTTCAGAATTCAGTGTTTAGAGTCCAGAATTCAGAGTGTATAGAGTCCAGAATGCAGAGTGTTTAGAGTCCAGAATTCAGGGTGTTTAGAGTTCAGAATTCAGGGTGTTTAGAGTTCAGAATTCAGAGTGTTTAGAGTTCAGATTTCAGGGTGTTTAGAGTTCAGAATGCAGAGTGTTTAGAGTCCAGAATTCAGAGTGTTAAGAGTCCAGAATTCAGGGTGTTTAGAGTTCAGAATTCAGTGTTTAGAGTCCAGAATTCAGAGTGTTTAGAGTTCAGAATTCAGTGTTTAGAGTCCAGAATTCAGAGTGTTTAGAGTCCAGAATTCAGAGTGTTTAGAGTCCAGAATTCAGAGTGTTTAGAGTCCAGAATTCAGAGTGTTTAGAGTCCAGAATTCAGAGTGTTTAGAGTCCAGAATTCAGAGTGTTTAGAGTCCAGAATTCAGAGTGTTTAGAGTCCAGAATTCAGAGTGTTTAGAGTCCAGAATTCAGAGTGTTTAGAGTCCAGAATTCAGAGTGTTTAGAGTCCAGAATTCAGAGTGTTTAGAGTCCAGAATTCAGAGTGTTTAGAGTCCAGAATTCAGAGTGTTTAGAGTCCAGAATTCAGAGTGTTTAGAGTCCAGAATTCAGAGTGTTTAGAGTCCAGAATTCAGAGTGTTTAGAGTCCAGAATTCAGAGTGTTTAGAGTCCAGAATTCAGAGTGTTTAGAGTCCAGAATTCAGAGTGTTTAGAGTCCAGAATTCAGAGTGTTTAGAGTCCAGAATTCAGGGTGTTTAGAGTTCAGAATGCAGGGTAGTTAGAGTTCAGGGTGTTTAGAATCCAAAAAAGACAAAACAATCTGTCGGAGCACTATAAAAATTGAAATTAACCAAGCCAAGTAAAAACTGACACTAATCCGGTTGTGTGTCTCAAACGATTAAATCGATAATTTTTCTTATCTGAACAGTCGAGATTGCATTTTAGTTTTACAGGCCAAATACAGGTGCAAATCGTATTCACGTAGAAAAGCATCATAAATACGCAAGCAAGATAAGCAAATTGTTATCGCATTTTTAGCTTAAATTCCAAATTAACAAAGACAAGAAAATTTTCGCGTCAAAATAACTATAATTATATTATCCAATAAGGTTTTAGTAACGCAACAACTAGCACTGTTTATAAATAATTATAGAGTCAACTGAAACATAAAAAAAGCACAACACAACGATTTGTAACAATAAATTATCGAGCTATTTTTTATTAATAGTAATTAGCATAGCATTGTTTTTAATGTTAGGATCTATAACAAACTGAAAGCAAAGCTGGCTAATTACTTACTATGAATTACAATATTATATAGTAGCAGTATGTGCATCCGAAGAAAGGGTCATGTAACGTCAAACAGACACAGAAACCAAGTGTTAAATTAATTAATTTCAATATTTAATTACAATAGATCGGATTTCAATATACACAATGGACATGGATTGCATTAGGTTTAGTGAAAGAATAGAGAGATGAGATGACACAGTTGAGTATAAGCAATATTAATACAGCGATATAGGAGTGCGCTAAGACGCTTTTTATTGAGACTTAAAAAAGCGCTCAAGTTTATATATTAATTAATAATCTGAATACCTCATGACCCAAATCGATTAGAATCTCAAAATCACCTGCGTCTTATATGAGATTAAAGCTTCAGAACTTCATCTCTCAACTATGAGATTAGAGCTTTTAAGATCTCATCTCTTACCTATAAGATTAGAGCTTCAGAATCTCATCTCTCACCTTTGAGATTAGAGCTTTAGAATCTCATCTCTCACCTATGAGATTAGAGCTTCAGAATCTCATCTCTCACCTATGAGATTAGAGCTTTAGAATCTCATCTCTCACCTATGAGATTAGAGCTTTAGAATCTCATCTCTCACCTTTGAGATTAGAGCTTTAGAATCTCATCTCTCACCTATGAGATTAGAGCTTTAGAATCTCATCTCTCACCTTTGAGATTAGAGCTTTAGAATCTCATCTCTCACCTATGAGATAAGAGCTTCAGAATCTCATCTCTCACCTTTGAGAGTAGAACTTCAGAATCTCATCTCTCACCTATGAGATTAGAGCTTTAGAATCTCATCTCTCACCTATGAGATTAGAGCTTCAAAATCTCATCTCTCAGCTGAGATTAGAGCCCAGATAATATCATTTCCGCTATGAGATGAAACCTCAAAATCTGAGTTCTCACCTCGCATCTATGAGATTAGAGCTCGTAACTCTTATTTCTCACGTCTGAGATAAGAATCTCATTTCACATCTCTTGACACTTGAGATTAGAGATTAGAGTTTTAAAACCCGATCTGTCACCTATTAGAATAGAGTTTAAAATCGACAGCATAGAGAATCGGTCAAAAAAAACAAATAGACAAATATAACGCGCAAATATATTGCTAAAAATATTTAAGTTTATAACACTGGGGAATCTGGGAAGCCAGCATGACTTACCAACGCGTTGCTGAGTTTGAATTTAAAAAACCAACCTCTTGCGCGACAAACTTTAACAAAAATTTGCGTTCAATAAAACGCAACTAGAGGATGCATGCATTAAATTGAATGATTTTAAGATGAGCATTGATGACACAAGGCCGCCAAAGTACAAACTATATTGTTAATAATATTGAATAATTACACAGATTTTTTGAAACGGCTAAGGCAGTTTAAAAATCAAGGGTTTAAAGAGAATATTAAATTGGCAAAAAGTGTAGGCTGTACATGCAATTGCAGTAGTTTAAATAAAAAAGGCTAATTTCTAGCCATATAATAATTACTCGGCACAATTAGCAATTTTCTTTTTTTAAAAAGGCAATAACAATTCTATGTAAAAACTCGATTAAAGACATTATAATTAGACTAGTTTTAGATGTAAGGGACAGTTTAAAAAACGTCGAAATTAGACAGTCACAGAGACAGTCAGGCGCAGGATTAAAAAATCGTTTTTTTCAAATATTTTGTAACAGGATTAATTAAAAACATCCGAGTGTCTACTCCGGTTTTTATTTCTTGAAGCAAAAATTATTCAGTCAAATTTTTCAGAACTGCTGTTGCTGTCATTTTTTATTACTATTTGCTAAAAGTATATACAATGCATACTTTGTTCCATTTCATTCTTAGTTCTGTATACTGGCCCAAGGCCAGGGCATGATTAAACACAGTTAAGCTCTTCCAGACCAGACATAACAGCGTAAAGAGAAGACAATGTTATGACAATACTTGGCCTATAGTCCTTTTATTATAACACGCACGCTATTATTATTAACAAATGAGCGAGTAAGATAGATAGGAAAAATGATTCTGTGTAAGAAGGGGAGGGCTTGAGCCCGGTGAAGACTGGAGGACTGCGGAGGGGAGGGGGTTCGGATTTGGGGGTTCCGCTTTCCGCCGGCTTGTGTGCACTTACTAATTTTAGGACCAGCAGTTTGCCTGAAAACTGACGTCACCGTTGTGTCATGCCCGCTGCCCTCTCCTCTCTATTAAGCTACAACAGTGTAATAAAAGAAGCTAAAACTATTATTAACCCCGCCGTCACCCCCTACCCGCTCTCTCTCTCTCTCCCTCTCTCGCGCGTTTACTCTTGCTCGCATTAATCTGTCGCGCGACACCCCCCCAATCTATCTGAACCAGCCAAGTGTACATTGGAGAAGCGCGCCGGTCGCCAATGTACGCCGGGGGCCACACACCCACCCCCCGCTGACACAGGAACGCATCTGTACAGTGTGGACCGGGGTATGTTGGATAGATAAGAAAGAGAAGGAAAGGAGGAAGGATGAGACAGCACGGTAGGAATCGAAAATGGAGAGGAGGCCTATAGGGCTCGTATTGGGCCCGTAGAGGTCAACAGAGAGCAAGAAGGGCGCACTACTACTTACTGCACGCACGCAAAACACAACACACTCCTTTAAGTTTATAGCTTTAACCACATGGTTAAGCTAAGCTAATCATATACACACGCATTAACCCCTACTGTATGACGGTTGTATGTATCAAATCGCGCTGTTTCATACTATTAGCATTAGCAGATGCCCATGCCCACAGGACAAATTTAACTTGCGTGTATCAGCATCTGCCTAGTTCTTGACTGCTTATATATACAACGCAGATACACACTTTATAGTACAGATAACGGCTATAGTAGGGATTCCAATCCCGGGATCCCGGGATCCCGGGATCCCGGGATTGGGGCCAAAAATCCGGGATTTGAATCCCGGGATTTTTTTGGGAATCGAATCCCGGGATTTTTAATCCCGGGATTGCAAAAGACCGGGATCGGGATCCCGGGATTTCAAGGCCTTAATCCCGGGATTGGTCCGGGATTAGAACGACCTTTCAATGCCTAAATTAGATAATTTAAAGTCTAAACGTTTATTTGAATAATAAAACATTTATTTGTTTTTGCTGTTTCTCAATGAAACGTTAAACATTTGCAAAGCTCCTGTCCTAATTGAGCTAAAAATTGTTAATGTGAACTGTAAATTATAGATAATTTTAACTTTTTTTTCGTTTTCTACCACGAGACGAGACTGAGGGCCTTTTCATATTGCTTGCTCTGGTTCCAGAACAAGAACCAATTTGTGAAGTATAAACTTTTTGTCTCCATAACTAGAGGGAGATACGTGCTATAAAGTTTTTATTATTGAATGACAGTCGCCAAGAAGAAAGTGAAAAATTGTGCTAAGTGAGGCTGTTAAGGCAGTCAAATATTAACAGAGTTTAATAGTTATACTGCTGTTTTTCTTCGAATTCCGAACCGATTCTGGTTCTGGAATTGGTAATATGAAAAGGCCCTGAGACTCTGAGAGTCGCGAGACCATGACTACTGCACGCGGCACGCCGCACAGTCCGTCTAGCAATTTAGGGATTCCAATCCCGGGATCCCGGGATCCCGGGATTGGGGCCAAAAATCCGGGATTTGAATCCCGGGATTTTTTTGGGAATCGAATCCCGGGATTTTTAATCCCGGGATTGCAAAAGCACCGGGATTCCGGGATTTTGAATCCCGGGATTTCAACAGCATCGGGATTTCGGGACTATTCAATCCCGGGATTGTAAAATGTCGGGATTTTGGAATCCCTAGGCTATAGCTATATATCTTAACACTTGGCCAGGCAAAGTTGCGACTGACGGGGCACAGTGATACATACAGTTCAAACCCTTACATTTTATCTACAATTTTAGCGCACCACACAGTCACAAGCTAACAGCAACAGCAGCTGGCATCTTTTAAGATGTTGCGTCAACGTTTTTCCCCCTTACTTTACATTCTCTATACTTATCTGCTTTTTTATCTACCAGGTCTATCTATCCCTTATCTAGCCCAACACATCTGGGACAACATCATATTCTGTGCAGCCTGGGGATTTTAGAGACTTACAAGACTTGAAGATTTAAATAATATATATAATATGTGCAATGCGTATGAGGCGTGGCTTTAGGGGCCTGTACTAATAAACACCGGAAAACAAGGATTGCGAACTACACAATAACATAACTAGTAATAGAGAAATGGGCAAGAATTAATAAATATCCCAGATTTATAAAGTAAACTGGAATAAGCCTTAGATTAAATCATTCTCATAATTAATTTAGTTATTAACACGCATAAATTAGTTAGCATAAATTATGAATTACTCATACGCTAAAATTTGCCCTGTATATCATAGTAATTTGTAATAAAAAAAGTTACAAGGCAGTATGAAAGATATAAACTCACAAAGAATTATATATGTATAAAACTATCAAGACTATTTATATGACAAATAATACAAACTAGATAACTAGGTAGATTTTAAAAAACAGATCATTCGAAATTCAGGAATACGTAAATGTGTACTATTTATTAGCTTATACAGTTTATTTATTAAATTTGCTTAGCACAAATTCAGTCAGTTAAGTGGTCCATTGTCATGGTCACCAGTTGCACTTTGACAGGGTCATAAAGTACACCTGCGAGCCGTTGCCTGACTTGGCGCTGGTGAAGAATACCTGCGAGTTATAATAATAATAATAATAACAAATTAATAAATAAAAATATCATTATAAGTCAGATAAACGAGAAGGAAAGTCTAGGGATAGAAAATGTTGCGTCATAAAAAAACTACTTCACTGATTACGTAATAAGCATGGATGCCCGAGGCAGGTCAGGGAACTCTGAGAGAAATATAGAAAGCCAATCGAGCTTAGAAAATGTCTCTACAGACCACAGGGAGTTTGCGATTAGCTAGGATGGCAAGCCAGCTAACTGCGCAAAATGCCTTAATGCATGCAGCTACCATATATAGATTGCAAGTTTGTTCATCTAGTTGAACACGCAGAATTTTTTCCAGAAATTAAACACCCACAGAATTCCCCTAGAATGGAACTAAACACCCACAGGACAATTCCCCTTAAGAATGTTAAATCCACAATAGAATTCCCCTAGAGAATGTTAAATCCACAATAGAATTCCCCTAGAGAATGTTAAATCCACAGTAGAATTCCCCATCAAGAATGTTAAATCCACAGTAGAATTCCCCATCAAGAATGTTAAATCCACAGTAGAATTCCCCATCAAGAATGTTAAATCCACACGAGAATTCCCCAAAGAATTTTTAATCCACAAGAGAATTCCCCTAGAGAATGTTAAATCCACAGTAGAATTCCCCATCAAGAATGTTAAATCCACAGTAGAATTCCCCATCAAGAATGTTAAATCCACAGTAGAATTCCCCATCAAGAATGTTAAATCCACACGAGAATTCCCCAAAGAATTTTTAATCCACAAGAGAATTTCCCTGGAGAATGTTAAATATACAGGGGAATTCACCTAGAATCATTAACCCAGACAGAATTCCCCTCAAATGAACCTAAACAGTAAAACACATAGGTCTCTCAAAAAGAAACAAAGGCACCCAGATAATTCCTCTCAGAAACTGATCCGCTGCTCAAAGCCTATTAAGACTCACCTTGTCGCTCTTCTCGCACAGGAACTTGAGCTTCTGCTCCCGCCGGTGCATGAACACGCCATCCAATTGTCCAGTGTCCACAGCCCGAATCTCAATGGCTTTATTGCCCCAGCCCATAAACTGGCCAGTGCTGATATAAGCAACACTTGAAGGCGGCTCGGCCCAGTGCACCACAACGTCCTTGAGCCGGCGTCCATTGGTGTCGTAATACACACCTTCGTTATTGTACAGAAGCAACAGGTGCCGTCCCTGACTGTCCGGCAGGATTACAATAGCGTGAGGCTTAACATCTCCCGGATCAACTGAGCTCGGCACGAACACATCTAAATAGGCATTCGAATCCAGGTCGATAGCGTGAAATCCGCAGTTGGATCCGTACAGTACCTTCATCTTTGTATCGTTCTCGAATGTTAAATCAACCGTGATTGGCGTGTAGGGCAAACCCGTGAACGATTTGAAGGCCATGAACTGGTTGTTGGGCTTGGGCGCCCAGGCATACAGTTCGATGCTGTCCTTCAGGGCTATCACTAGGAATTTGATGCGCTCGTAACGGACAACCTGCGAGTTGAAATGGGGATTTGGGTGCAATATTATGGGCTGCGTTCTGGCTGGATTCTTTTATTTGTCTGTCTGTCTGCTGTCCTGCGTTTGTGCCCATCTACTCTCAGTATCTGTTCATCTACTCTCAGTGTTTGTCCATCTATTTTCAGTGTCTGTCGGTCTCTGAGTCCTAGTGTCTGTCGGTCCCTAAGTCCTAGTGTCTGTCCCTGAGTCCTAGTGTCTGTCGGTCCCTGACCCTGAGTCTTAGTGTCTGTCGGTCCCTAAGTCCTAGTGTCTGTCGGTCCCTAAGTCCTAGTGTCTGTCGGTCCCTAAGTCCTAGTGTCTGTCCCTGAGTCCTAATGTCTGTCGGTCCCTGACCCTGAGTCTTAGTGTCTGTCGGTCCCTAAGTCCTAGTGTCTGTCGGTCCCTAAGTCCTAGTGTCTGTCCCTGAGTCTTAGTGTTTATCCTTGAGTCTCAGTGCCTGTCCATCTCACAGCAACGCCAACATGAAGTCACCTTAAAGCTGACAACGCCTCTGAGATCGCCAACATTGACCCAGCCCTGCCTGAGCGCTTTAGTCTCCGGGGTTGGCTCGGACTTGAGAAACTTGGCCATCAGCCAGCTCAGGTAGTACACTCGCAGGCGATTCTTATTGCCAGACAGCGTCACAACAATATTCTGGCGTTCCAACACGAAGATCTGTAGAAATTTACGCCTGCTAACCAACTGATAGACCTTGCCCTGACCGTGCCTATCCAGCAGGTTCAGTCCGGTATCTGTGCCAATCAGAAGGTTCACGCCCCACATGGCTGCGCAGTGAATCTCTGAGCTGAACCGTTTGCGGTATTTGCGTATCTGCGGCACATCGTCACCAGCTGGGATGCCTTGGACAGCCTCGGATGGAGCCGAAGAGGCTGCCTGAGCTGCAGACGGAGTCTGGACTTGCGAAGACGCCGACGTTGACGGCGGCGGTGGAGGTCGAAGTTCGATCTGCGAGCTACGCCGACCAGCGGCAGGAGCAACGGAGATGGAGCCAGAAGCGGTGCTACGCTGGGAGGCGCGAAGCATGGGATTCGGTGGCGGCTGCTGCTGTTGAGGAGTCTGCTGCTGCTGCTGCTGCTGAAGCAGATCGGGCAACTGCCTGGATATCTGCTGCTGGTGCTGCTGCAACCGATTCTGATAGGAACCATTCACAGACAGAGTGCCATCTCGTCGGCCCAATTCATCCTCCTGAGCATCCTCATCTTCCTCATCATCCTGATCGTTGCCGCCAGCTGCAGCGCCAGCCTCCGAGCTCTGCTCCGCGTTGCCATTATTGTTTCCATTCTGGCCAGCCTCGTCTTCGTCATGGTTGTCATCGTCGCTATCCGCTGCAGCTTCCGGCTCCTCATCTTCCGAGGCGTGAGCAGCGTCTGTAGCGGCCGCTGGATTGAAATTCTCCAGTCTGGAGTACCTGGGCGGTGGCTGCTGCTGCTGGGGAGTCGGTTGTGGCTTCAGCTGTTGCTGCTGCTGCATGGGATAATGGTGATGCAGCTGAAATGCGGGCATCTGAGGCTGAGGTTGAGGCTGTTCTTGTTGTTGCTGCTGCTGTTGCTGTTGCTGCTGCTGCCTCTCTCTGGCACCCATGTTGTGCAACTGTTCAGTAAGTGCGTCCAATTCTTCAGCTTTGCGGCTCAAATTATTACCGCCGTGAGATTGCTGCTGTTGCTGCTGCTGCGAGTACTGCGGCCTGTGCGAGATGATCACTGCTTGTTGGGACGATTGCTGCTGCTGGGCTAGTGGCTGCTGCTGATTTCCTGAATGAGACCGGCGCATGTTTACCTGCGGTGATTGATGCTGTTGCTTCTGCTGATGTTGCTGCTGTTGCTGAGCAGGTGTCGCAGGCAATGGCCGCGAGTTCAAGGGGAATCGCGGACTCTGAATAGCCTGCAAATGATTGCCAGTGCTTCTAGAAGACACCGGGGCGCCAGCTGCTGAAGAAGACGACGAGGCAGACGAGGGCGTTTGCTGATGTTGCTGAGGCTGCTGAGTCGTCGGTTGCGACGGCGGCTGAGCCTGTAAAGGGGCTCCGGCAGCAGCAGCAGCCTGCTGTCTGTAGTACTGCCTGCCGAGTATTCGCTGCTGCTGCTGCTGCTGCTGCTGCTGAGGCACCGAGACCATGGCCCGAGCAGTCGGCTCGTGCTCCTGATTTTGCAGCTTTAGGAATTTAGACTTCAGTGTGCTTTCCTGCTGCTGCTGCTGCTGGTAGCGAGCTTGTTGCTGTTGCTGCTGCTGCATGCCCTGCCTACCAATTTGCCTCTGCTGCTGCGGCTGGCGCTGAACATCCTCGTCGCTGTCATCGTCATCCTCATCGTCAATTGCAACGCTGACAACCACATTACCGGCAGGCTGTTGCTGTTGCTGCTGCTGTTGATGCTGCATCGGCTGCTGCACCTGCTGCTGAGGCGGTGGCGCGGCCCCAGCGGAGCGCACAGTAATAGGCCTGCGTTTCCTATCAATGTGCTCTTTAATTTGATTCTTGATATTCCTCTCAGACGGCATGTTTTTAATAAACGGATGCGTCAGCAGGGCGTCAGTGAACGGCCTCTGCCTGTAGTTCTTAATGAGACTCTGCTCAACAAACGACTGGAACCTCGAAGACCATTTCCTTGAGTGCAGCTTAGGCGGCGGGTTGCGGGGTATGAGGAACAGGGCTCGCATTGGGTGCAGCTCGCACAGGGGCGGCCTACCCTCGGCCATCTCAATTGCCGTGATGCCCAAGGACCACAGATCCGATCGGTTGTCGTAGGTTGCATCGGCGTTCTCTTCGCAGACAATCACCTCCGGCGACATCCAGTAGGGAGTGCCAATGAAGGTGTTGCGCCTGCCGACGGTTTTGTCTAGCTGAGCGCTGACGCCGAAGTCTACAAGCTTCACCTCGGCGTCGTCTGTTAGCAGAACGTTCTGACCTGAAATTTTATTAGCGGTTCGGGTGGAAGCGATCGGTTTTCTTCATTATAGAGATTGTTTAGATGCGGCTCAGGGCGAATCTTGAGGTGTGGTTCAGGGGTGATTCTTCATTTGTGGTTTAGGGGTGATTCTTCATTTGTGGTTCAGAGGTGATTCTTCATTTGTGGTTCAGGGGTGATTTTTCATTTGTGGTTTAGGGGTGATTCTTCATTCGTGGTTCAGGGGTGATTCTTCATTCGTGGTTCAGGGGTGATTTTTCATTTGTGGTTCAGGGATGATTCTTCATTAGTGGTTTAGGGGTGATTCTTCATTTGTGGTTTAGGGGTGATTCTTCATTCGTGGTTCAGGGGTGATTCTTCATTTGTGGTTTAGGGGTGATTTTTCATTTGTGGTTTAGGGGTGATTCTTCATTCGTGGTTCAGGGGTGATTCTTCATTCGTGGTTCAGGGGTGATTCTTCATTAGTGGTTTAGGGGTGATTCTTCATTTGTGGTTTAGGGGTGATTCTTCATTTGTGGTTCAGAGGTGATTCTTCATTTGTGGTTCAGGGGTGATTCTTCATTTGTGGTTTAGGGGTGATTCTTCATTTGTGGTTTAGGGGTGATTCTTCATTTGTGGTTCAGAGACGTTTCACTCATAATAATCTCACCTTTAATATCCCTGTGGATGACCTTATTATCGTGCAGGTGTTTCAGGCCGCGCAAGATCTCCCTACACAGGTAGGCAATCCATTCCTCTTTAAGCGATTGGCCTTTGGCGCTCTTAACAAGATCCGTGATGCTGCCTGCTCCGCAGAACTCCATCACCAGCCACAGGTGATCATCTTTGCCAGCTGGCATCTTGCGAACAAATGCGCCATAATAAGTAGCAATATTGCGATGATTTGAGAACTTCTTGAGCACATTAATTTCTAATTTGATTTCCTCCTCATCGTCTCGAGAGACAGCCATGACTTTGATGGCCACCAGTTTGCCATTCTGCCTATTGCGGCCCTTGTACACCTGGCCGTAGGTGCCGTGGCCAACAACTTCAATTAAATCGAACAGGCCGTGCGGCTCTCGCAGGCTGGCCAAGTCTAAGTCATCTGATGAAGCCGGAGGCTGGCCAGACATGACTATCGACTCCCAAACAATTTAAGAGGATTCAGTCTCAACTCTCAAGAAACTTGATAAACAAGAAGACAGATAGAAAGACAGGGTGAGAAATGATAAAAGTCTGTATTCGCTTGACAGGTCAGATCAGATAGCCGTACAATCTCTAAACATGCTGAATTATTTGCCAGATCTTGTTTGACTGTGAGTGCTTCGATTCTGAGATGCTACTAAAGCATGAAGATCAGTTAATAGGTACATTTTGAAAGGCAAGTAACTACTAATAAGACTCAAAATATAGTTATGTTTTCCTTGATCTTAAAGTTAAACGAATTACATATATTATTTAGGCTATAAAAACAAAGATTGTAATAATTTTTTTATTTAGAAAGCACTAGACTAGCCTATTAAGCCCCTATAAGGGCATTCAAATTCCAAATTCAAACACCGAAAGCATTAAAAACATTGTTTTTTAAATACTTGACTCATTTTCAAATCGATTTTTTCATTGTTTGAAGTTTTACATAAGCACCCTAAGCCCTATGGTATGTGTTTGAATTTAAAATTTAAATATTGAAAACATTAAAAAACACTGTTTTTTAAATATTTGACCCATTTTCAATTATGGTATAAGTATTATATACCAATTTTCCAAATGAATATGAATTAACTGGGCACAGATATTGCCCCCATCTGCAACTATGCCACCCTTGATGTATTGTAAGATAACAAACAAGATCAGAGCAGATTAGGGGATTGATGAAAAAAGGCTTCGCGTTTCAACCTTTTCAGGTTAGCTTTATAACCCCTGCTCTCTCTCATCGATTGTCTATCAGACTGGATAATACACAATAAAATTCAATCAACACTGCAATTAAATTGCAAGCCCACCATGCAAAAGGATCATAAAATTCTATTGTGAATACATATTCTACACTGTACATTGGCCAAGGAGAGACCTAAATGGTTGAACTGAATAATTAGATAATAAAATGGAGTGCTCATTGGAAGCATTAAAAATAGTTTGAATTTTAATTTTTCATCAAAAAAGTTATGCATGATCTCCAAAAATTAGAAATCAACCAGATGGTTTTCAAAAAATCAACAACTGAGAGATAGACAAATAGTGCAAAATGGGTATATAGATTTTGCTTTGATATTAATATAATTATACTTAGTTGCTATGCCCATCAATCAATGTTGCCATTGATATAACAATAAACAAATAAAATTTTGATCAGCAAAAATAACTTCTTTAGTCTTTTTCAACTGACAAACTTATTTAAGGATTTCTTACTAAGACTGACAAACATTGTTAGATTTTAATTAATACTTTATTAAATAATTAATCCAATCAGTAATACCCCAGTATATTCTATAGAATCATAATATCCCATCCAATGCCTTAAGAAGACATGTCCTATTATCATACCATATTTTTTCATCAAGCTACTTTATACTAGAGCAATATCCAAGTGTATATTATATTTTTGGGCAAAACAAATACACACTGGAAGTTTTTCCTACAATGTATACCTTTTGGAATGGCTTAGCACTATACATGTGCAACCTTGGGAATCACTAGGCCTTTTCTATTGGCAACACACATATATGACTCATATATGTAAGTCACTATTGGCTGAGAGTAGTCACATGAGTACTATTCCATCCAATAGCAACTTACATGTATGTGTTACCAATAGAATGAAATGCCCAGGTGAGTCCCTAGGTTACACCTAAGCATGTTTAGCACTACACAAGATATTATTATTTTTTATATGCCATATTGTATAGTCTATACCATCTGTGCTAGATAATATAGAGTTGGTTAGACCATTTTACTGCATCCCAGGATAGAATATTTGTATGGCAATTTAGGAATAAAAAGTTGCCGTATATATATCAGTTTTTATCCCATAACAAGTTTTTTTTCATATCATGACATTAAAGGTCCTTTTTGCAGTTTTAATAATAAAGGACCTTTTTAAGGAAGGCAAGTCTTATATATATATATTATTTGTGTTACATGTAAATAAAAATATTTTCAAAAAAATTATGCTACTTTGAGTCTACAATCAGGAAGGTGGTAGATTTCACATAAAATTGTGACAACGGAATTTTCTAATGCACACAGCACTTAGTTCACACATAAAGTGTGACATATAAATGTGTACTTGCTCCTTTTTCAAATATTCAATTTAATTAAAATAGCACAAAAAATGTTTTGAATATACAAAGAATACATATTTTACTGAAAAATTTAAATATAACAATTGTTTTTTTATTAACATTGAGGAAAAAAATAAAAAAATACATATAAGTCAATATTCAAAATAAGATTATTTGTTGGACACTACTACAACTATGAACTGGCTAAATTAGAGTCTGGGGATGATATAGACATTTAATTTTTTAGATTTGTGACTATTGGTATTGTTTAGCCTTCTTTTATGATTGATGCATTTTGTTGTAGAACCTATAATTTGTTATATTGTTATATCATAGCTACTATTAATACAAAATGCAGATTTTTTTCTTGGTATACATGCAGTTTTTTACTTGGCACACAGTGCACAATTAAAATTTGTCTAGAGATTTATTGTAGCACATATGGCATACCTTTCTAACCATGGCTTTGAGTTTTTTTGTTGTATATGATTATCACAAAAAGTATACACAAGTATGCAAGTTTATCAACTATGTGTATACAAATGCAAGTTTTTTAATACAAATAGAATATGGCCAAGATTTTATAAAAAAATTAATTTTGGTCTACACTAGGATTAAGAAATAGTGCTAGGCTATTAACTACTTTGCACAAGTATTTTCCATGAAAAAAGGCTAGGCTTACCTTTGACTATTTTACTTTTTCATTTAAAAAGATTATGGTGATAATCCTTAGAAAGATAGGTGGGTAGTCACCTAGGATTGCTACCTTTCCAATATTTATGCCATTATCAAGAATAATAAAAAGCCTTAAGTTAAGTGAAGGTCAAAAAAAGCTTAAATGTTATATAAGCAATAAAAAATTATCTAAGCTTGATAAAGCCTAGTATTAACTATCAACAGATGGTCAAGGCTTTTGGCTACATGTCATAAGCTAGGCCTACTAGTCATAGTCACTGACTTTGGCAAAAAGATATTTCTATAATAAACACTTTAGCAAATGGCAACAAGACATTTTGGTAAAAAGCAGTGGCGTACTTAGTGGGGAAGATACAGGAATATATCTCCTCATTTTGATAATTTATAAAAAATTAAAATAAAGTTTTTTGAAAAAAGCAAACTAAAGCGGCTTAGACTTGACAAAATTACAAAAAAATGGCCTATTTCACCTATAAACAAATATAAAAATGTTTTATATGATATTTCTATGAAGCCTTAGTTCTTAAAATGCATAGACAGAACAGATATTTACTGGCTTTATTTTGATTTTAACAAAATAAAGTTTTTTAGCTAAATAAACATGGTTTTAGTACTTTTAAGTTTTAAATGCATATTTTAAGCAAAAAATTGCAAAAAACTATTTTATTACTCTACAATTTTGTCCCTAAAAGTTATTCCCCCTTTTTAAAATCCTAGGTATGCCATTGCACTAGGTAACAGTCATTTTGGCAATAATATTAGGCCATTTCAGGAAATTAACTATTTTAGTACATGGCTGACTTTTATTTTCATTGTACTATCATAAAAAGAATTATTAGCAATCCTTTATCATTAAATAATAAATCCTTGTATTTTTTCTATTTTTAGGCCTACTTTACCAATACCACCTTTAAAATAGGGCCTAAATGGGCAATCCTGAAGATTCCCACGTTTAATTATTTTACGCATTTGGTGGGCCCAAACAAACAAGACACAGCTTGGTGGGCCCAGAGTGGACATTGAGATCAATGAGTCCAAATTCATGCATTGCAAGTACCACCAGGGGCAGTACCATGAAGGCCACTGGGTGCTGGGCATAATGGAGAAAGGCACTCATCAATGCGTTCTTATTCCTGTGCCAGACCATTCAGCCAACATACTGCTGCCAGTGATCAACCAGCATGTGCTTCCAGGGACATGAATCGTCACTGATCAGTGGGCAGCCTACAATACACTGGCAAATCACCTGATAGTGAACCATTCACTGCATTTCCATGACTCAAATAACCTAGACACTCACACAAATACAGTCGAGGGCATGTGGGCCCACTGCAAGGCCAAATTCCAGGCCATGCACAGGACTTTGGATGCCCTTTTTGTTTTTAGCACATACCTGCAAGAGTTCATGTGGGGCCGGGCCTTCCTGGACCATCAGTTTGGCAATATCCTATACTGGATTGGACACTATTACCCATGCCAATAGTGTAACACTGACAGACTTTTTTGATTGGATTGCTTTAATTCCATAAAATAATTAAACCCGGGAATCTTCAGGATTGCCCCTAAATGAAATACAAATATAAATCGCTTGTCAAATCACTAGGCCCCCCTACTTATTCTTCAATTCATATTGTATTCATATTGTATCCAGGTTTTTTGTCGAAATTTCTTCCCCATTGTCGCCAAAATTAGTCCCTACTCCCCGCCTACTGTCGCCGAAAAATTCATTTGTCTCAAAATTGTTGCCAAAGCCCGAAGTGTCCGTCGCCGAAATGTCTTGTTGGCGACGTGACTGGCAGCCCATGTCATAGATACAGTACAAGAAAGTGGGAGCCTACTGGTACTGGTATAATGTATATCATATCTATATCCACAAATACTAATTAATTTCTTATACTAACGCCAACAGCCTTTGCGTTTGCCTTCTTAATTTGAACATTAAAAAATCGTATTTCGGTATTTTGTATTTAAAAAGTGGCTGAGACACAGCCTGTTTTGGCTAGTGGAAAAAAATAAAGTTTGTCCACTGAATTCGTGCAGCAACTTTATATTTCTGTAGTTCTTCTAAACTCTAATTCGCTTTCGCTTTTAAATCCAAATACCTTACACTGGCTTATTGCTTCTGATGCCAAACAAAGAATACTTTTCTTGGAACAAAATTAGCAATAGCATTTTGAAAAGTCGCCAAATCGTATTTATGTCAGGTTTCTAAAAGAAAAGCACTGAAACTGTCTACTAAATTTTTTAAAGCATTTTTAAGGGCCAAAAGCTATAAAGTAAACGCAAATTATTTTTACTTTGGTTTACTGATTTTATCAAGCGTACACACTATAAACGTATTTTTTAAATTCGACAGGGTTTCAGTTTTTCATGTCAAAGTAAGTCGGTGTTTAGTTTTAGTTAGGATAAGTATAGTGTTTTCGTACAAATCACATCCAATTTCCACAATTTGAAAACTACTAAGCAGTGTCTGTTTGTTTTTTGATTTCCTTTTAAAACATGTTTTTGTGACTTGCCTTTCTTTTTAACCTTCGTTTTGACTTCATTTGTTCTTACGGCTTGTCGGTAATCAACATAAAAAATTGTTTAGAATTAGATTTAGTATATTTAAAAGTAAGTTTTACTTGTTTACTAATTCCTTAGACAAAGCACATTGAAATGTCAACGACCAAGCCGTCTACCACAGAGCGAGTTGTTCAAAGTAAGAGAGATGCTCATGTGTATAGTGTATATCACTTAATTTTTATCTGGCATTTAACAAACTCAAAAGAGCACAATTATTTAAAAAATGGTCTTGACTTAGTGGCGCAGCAGTTTTTTTCAGATTAAAGCTATGATTTTTGGGGTGCCAATCACCTTAAAATGATAAATATTTATAAAAAAGTACTTCAAGTATGCTAATTAAGTCTCACTACAGACTTAAAGGTGCATACATGTCTCCCTCTCTTTAAACCCCTCTCTCTAATGGAATGTCTAGACCTATAAACTGGTGTAGATTTTCATATTTGAAGACCAACCCCTGCAGTATTTTAGCAATGTTAACACAGAGATTTTTAGACAACTTCCACTTCATTCCATATTCAGATCCTTTTTTCCAGCAAACAAACAGTTTTAGAGAAGGAAATAACTTTTTGTCTGCTTAGCAGACAAACTATCAGCAAACAAAATGACTAGCACCCCAATCTAGTATCCCCTTTTCAGGCACCCAATAAGCAAGGACCATAATTATTTATGCAAATCCATAATAAGGCACATTTTCTTAAGAACCAATTTCTTTTTAGTTTTATAAATCTTATTTGAGTAAAATTGTCATATTCAAAGATGCTTACTATGAATTCCTTGCTTCTAAAAGTAAAAAAGGAGACAACAAAACAAAGCCCTTATAAAGATAATAGACATTCTCCCAAAATTGAAAGCATCCTTCAGAATATAAGTATCCCTCCAAATAACAAATATTTCCCAATAGCAAGCATCCCTAAGATAGCAGGTTCCATACATGCGCAACTTCCAAAATTCGGTTGGCCATGCAACTTAGTTTTAACAAAAATGCAACGTAGTTTTTAGCCAAAAATGCAACTTACATATAAAAGAAACCCTAAAGCAAAATTAATGCAACTTTGGGTAAACGGCAGGAGTAACTATAACTGTCTTGTAACTAATCTTAGTACACTAACTAAATCCACAGTTGGCTGCCTATCTATTTTGAAGGTAAAACAAAAATAATTATAATAACTTTTGCTATAATAGTAAAATTAAAATAAAAGTTAGTCATACCCTTCATTAAAATAAAATAAAATGAAATAATCAGTCCATTTAAGTATCAAGCAGAAGCTGCATCTTTATTTTGTTAAATGGATATATTTGAAGATTTTGCCAAAATTGTCTAACATTATTGCCAGAATGTTTGTCACCAAAATGTCTTGTCGCCAAAGTGACTAATAGCCACAAGTGCTTTATGATGACAAAGTTTGCTGTTATGCACCCTATGTAAATATATAACAAGGGGACTACTACTACTACTACTACTACTAATACTACTACTGTTACTGCTATTTTATACTAAGTTACTATTAAAATCTTAGTTATATAAATCTCTTGAATAACATTGCAAGTGAAGTGGAAAGCCCTACACTTGTGAATTATACAAATTTTGGTATTGACTAGTTTTCATTACCAAGATAGGAGCTTTTAGAACATAGGAGCATTTTGTTAAAGTTCAAGCTATATTTTCATAAAATACTGCCAGAGAGTAGCATTCAACCAGAGTTGGTTTGCATCTTCTAAGTGCATTTTTTCTTGACCAAATATGCCCCATGGAAAAAAGCAAAACACCCATATTTTTAAACACTGCCAATCTGAAATCCTGACTTGCGACTTAAATCCACGCTCACCAAACATCCAGGTGTTCCCCTGCCTCCAGCGCACCGGCTGACCCTTCAAGAAGTTTTTGACGCAGGCGGCAAGCCCAATGCAGCCAAACTCAAAGAGCATTTCACATTGGAAGGCCGTCTCACGGATGAGGCCGCTCTGAAAATCATCAACGATGGAGCCGCCCTGCTTCGCCAGGAGAAGACTATGCTGGAGGTGGAAGCCCCGGTGACTGTCTGCGGCGACATTCACGGCCAATTCTTCGACCTGATGAAGCTGTTCGAGGTTGGCGGGCGCCCGGCACCACTCGCTACCTGTTTCTGGGGGACTATGTGGACCGGGGCTACTTCAGCATTGAGGTGAGGCTGTCCCGCGTGCTCTTTAGTTCATTCACTCCATCAGAATGTGTCACTCCCTCACTCTCTCAGAATGTGTCACTCCCTCACTCTCTGGAATCTGTCACTCCCCACTCTCTCAGAATCTGTCACTCCCTCACACTCAGAATGTGTCACTCCCCACTCTCTCAGAATGTGTCACTCCCTCACTCTCTCAGAATGTGTCACTCCCTCACTCTCTCAGAATGTGTCACTCCCCACTCTCTCAGAATGTGTCACTCCCTCACTCTCTCAGAATGTCACTCCCTCACTCTCTCAGAATGTGTCACTCCCTCACTCTCTCAGAATGTGTCACTCCCTCACTCTCTCAGAATGTGTCACTCCCTCACTCTCTCAGAATGTGTCACTCCCTCACTCTCTCAGAATGTGTCACTCCCTCACTCTCTCAGAATCTGTCACTCCCTCACTCTCTCAGAATGTGTCACTCCTCACTCTCTCAGAATGTGTCACTCCCTCACTCTCTCAGAATCTGTCACTCCCCCACTCTCTCAGAATGTGTCACTCCCTCACTCTCTCAGAATCTGTCACTCCCTCACTCTCTCAGAATCTGTCACTCCCTCACTCTCTCAGAATGTGTCACTCCCTCACTCTCTCAGAATGTGTCACTCCCCACTCTCTCAGAATGTGTCACTCCCTCACTCTCTCAGAATCTGTCACTCCCTCACTCTCTCAGAATCTGTCACTCCCCCACTCTCTCAGAATGTGTCACTCCCTCACTCTCTCAGAATGTGTCACTCCCTCACTCTCTCAGAATCTGTCACTCCCTCACTCTCTCAGAATCTGTCACTCCCTCACTCTCTCAGAATCTGTCACCCCACTCTCTCAGAATCTGTCACTCCCCACTCTCTCAGAATCTGTCACTCCCTCACTCTCTCAGAATGTGTCACTCCTCACTCTACCTCAGAATCTGTCACTCCTCACTCTCTCAGAATCTGTCACTCCCTCACTCTCCTCAGATCTGTCACTCCCCCACTCTCTCAGAATCTGTCACTCACCCTCACTCTCTCAGAATCTGTCACTCCCTCACTCTCTCAGAATCTGTCACTCCCTCACTCTCTCAGAATGTGTCACTCCCTCACTCACCTGAATCTGTCACTCCCTCACTCTCTCAGAATCTGTCACTCCCTCACTCTCGATCTGTCACTCCCTCACTCTCTCAGAATCTG
>NIVC01003060.1:0-49786 GCA_002269645.1 Macrostomum lignano | reverse complement strand
ATCGAAGATGTCCACGTAGTCGTAGTGCGGGTTGGCCGGAGCGGCGGGGAAGGTAGTGAGTTCCCCAATCCCAATCTGGGAAAAAACTTCCCACGCGTTCGAGATCAGAACGCGGTCAACTCACCCGCACTCGATTTCGCTCTCCAGCTCAAATGTCTCCATGTTGAGCACGATCACCTCCTCGGATTGGAGGTGGTGAGGGTCCAGTTGCAATTCTCCCTGGTCCCGTAGTCCTTGTCCCGAAGCCGGCGTGGCTGTAGAAGCTCGCGTTCGCGACGAGGCGATCAGCTGCCCGCCGCAGACTGTTGAGTGACAGATGTGGTTGGGGGAGGCCCTGACTTTCTAATCGGGGTCAGGCAATCGCCTGTACACAGCCGTAAGGTGTTTAGACTTTTAGAGTAAATATGAGAAATTGCTAGAACGCTACTTATAGTAGTTTATCCAAACTGCGCTCCTCACTTGAAGAGTGATCCGCATTGAAGCCCTTCGCTGCAGCGAGGAGTCGCTGACGAAGCCCCACAAACATCGAGTTGCCGGTGCTGATCACCGGAGTCGGCGGCATCGCGTCGCCGCAGAAGACTCCGATTCGCTCCGAGGTGGCATCGGGACCGTCGCGGATCTCCACGTGGTCGTAGGCGCAGTCTGGATGGCGCTCGATTTCAAAGTGCTTGAACACCTGGGGATGAGAGGAGGGGATCTCGAAGTGCTTGAAACCTGGGGGTGGGAGGATGGGATCTTGAAGTGCTTGAGCACCTGGGGGTGGGAGGAGGGGAACTCGAAGTGCTTTAACACCTGGGGATGGGAGAAGAGGATCTCGAAGGACTTGTAACTGTGATCCCAGCTCCCTACTCAGAGTAGCCATGCTCTGCTCATACAGTTTGATGCGGTGCCCCGGCGTGGTGAGGAAGTTCCAGCTGCACGCTTTTCCAGCGGGTACCTGCGGGGATAGTTGGGGCTGGAGAACTCGCCGCTCAGCCGGGTGATTCGGTGCTTGCAGCCCCCTCCTTGCACTGGTGTTGCCGTACAGCACGTAGCCGCTGTGGCAGGCGCACACGTAGGAGGCCGATGGTGTTCTTGCACAGCTGGTCGCAGCCGCCGTTCATCATGGCGCACTCGTCCCGGTCCACCATGAAGCTGGCGAGAACCGCCCTTAGACACCTGCGGGCGGGGACGGCGTCCACGGGTGCGGAGTGGGGAGAGCGGCGGATGGAGTGGGAAGATGGGCGGATGCTGTAGCGAGAGGGCGGATGGAGAAGCGGGGCGGATGAGTGAAGACAGGGGCGGATGGAGTAGGGAGAGGGCGGATGCAGTGGGAGAGGGGCGGAATGCAGGTGGGAGAGGGGCGATGCAGTGGGGAGAGGGCGGATGGAAGAAGGGGGGCGATGGAGAAGGGGGCGGATGGAGAAGGGGCGGATGGAGAAGGGGCGGATGGAGAAGGGGGCGGGTGGAGAAGGGCGGATGGAGAAGGGGGTGATGGAGTGAGACAGGGGCGGATGGAGTAGGGAGATGGGCGAATGCAGTGGGGAGAGGGGCGGATGCAGTGGGGAGAGGGAGGTAGAGGGGATGGAATGCAGTCGGTTGAAGTAGTTGATAAGGGAAAAGTTGTGCACTAATCAAGCATAAACACAAGAACATTTCAGATAAACGCATGAATATTTTAGATAAACACAAGAGCATGTGTTTATATGCGGGTGCAGAGAATAAACGCAAGCATCTTCGCGAGCTCACAGTGCCGTCAGAGATGAAGCTGATCTTCATCGTATTATTCTCCGAGGTGATGGACTCGGGAGGCTGGTCGCCGCAGTATCTGCCGATTCGTTTCGAGGTGGCCTCGTCGACACCGTCGAAGATGTCCAGGTAGTCGTATTCGCACCTCTGCGGGCCGGCGATGGATTAATGAGAGCAGGTGCGTCACGTGACCGGAGCTCGGTGGCCGGGCAGGGGATGAGATTAATGAGAGCAGGTGCGTCACGTGACCGGAGCTCGGTGGCCGGGCAGGGGATGAGATTAATGAGAGAAGGTGCGTCACGTGACCGGAGCTCGGTGCCCAGGCAGGGGATGAGATTAATGAGAGCAGGTGCGTCACATGACCGGAGCTTGGTGACCGGGCAGGGATGAGATTAATGAGAGCAGGTGCGTCACGTGACTGGAGCTCGGTGACCGGGCAAGGGATGAGATTAATGAGAGCAGGTGCGTCACGTGACCAGAGCTCGGTGGCCGGGCCAAACTCACATCGCGTCCTTCGATATCAAAGGCGGTGAAATTGAGCAGAATCTTGTGCCCGATGGGGGCGATAATGTGCCACTTGCAGTGCTTGTTGGGCGGGTACTTGTCCGGGTAGGAGGGCGATGTGACGGAGCCCCGCATGGCCACCAGGGTGCCTCCGCAGGTGTCTTCGCAGGTGCGACCGTCTCGGTGCAGGTGGAAACCGGGCCGGCAGTCGCAGTGGTAGCCGCCCAGCGTGTTCACGCAGATGTGCTGGCAGCCGTGCTGCTGCCCGCCGTGCAGCGCCATGCACTCATCGTACTCTGGGTGGGTAGGTTTGGTAGGTAGTGTAGGGTGTTTTGGGTAGGGTGAGACGGGTAGGGTGTGCTGGGTAGGGTGAGTTGCGTAGGTTGAGTTGCGTAGGGTGAATTGGGTAGGGTGAATTGGGTAGGGTGAATTGGGTAGGGTGAATTGGGTAGGGTGAATTGGGTAGGGTGAATTGGGTAGGGTGAATTAGGTAGGGTGAATTGGGTAGGGTGAATTGGGTAGGGTGAATTGGGTAGGGTGAATTGGTAGGGTGAATTGGGTAGGGTGAATTGGGTAGGGTGAATTGGGTAGGGTGAATTGGGTAGGGTGAATTGGGTAGAGAGACTCGGGTAAGGTGAGCTGAATATTGGTATGCTCACAATCATGGATTAAGCAGGGTTCGAACCCGGCCAGCTCACCCTTCTCGAAGGTGGCCGCAAAGCCAATCTTGTTGACGGAGTTGTCCGACTTGAACCGCACCGTCATCCGGTTGCCGGTGCTCTTCACCGGCTTCGGGACCGTCTCGCCGCAGAACTTGCCCAGCGATACGCCGTCCTGCGACCAGCCCTCCAGCACCTCAACGAAGTCGTACACGCACTGGGTGTGCGTCTCCAGCTGCGGGTGGGTCGATGAACTGCAGACCTGATCTCATCTTACCTTGACCCGATCTGACCTGACCTGACCCGATCTGACCTGATCTGACCTGACCTGACCTAATCTGACCTGACCTGATCTGACCTGACCTGACCTGATCTGACCTGAGCCGATCTGACCTGACCTGACCTGACCTGACCTGACCTGATCTGATCTGATCTGACCTGACCCGATCTGACCTGACCTGACCCGACCTGACCTGACATGACCTGATCTGAACTGATCTGACCTGATCTGACCTGATCTGATCTGATCTGATCTGACCTGACCTGACCTGACCTGACATGACCCGATCTGACCTGACCTGACCTGACATGACCCGATCTGACCTGACCTGACCTGATCTGACCTGACCTGATCTGACCTGACCTGATCTGACCTGACCTGACCTGACCTGATCTGACCTGACCTGATCTGACCTGACCTGATCTGACCTGACCTGACCTGATCTGACCTGATCTGACCTGACCTGATCTGACCTGACCTGATCTGACCTGACCTGATCTGACCTGACCTGACCTGATCTGACCTGACCCGACCTGACCTGACATGACCCGATCTGACCTGACCTGACCTGACCTGATCTGACCTGACCTGATCTGATCTGACCTGACTCAGAGGTCTATCAATCAGTGGTTAAATCGGGGTTCAGGCATGGAATTTTGGCTTGAGGCTCGTGCAATTCACCCTGCTAATAGGAGGAAGCAGGACGTCCCCATGCCCCATCCTCCCCCAGACTCACCTCAAAAGAGAAGAACTTGAGCGCCACTGAGTAGCCGTTAGGCACCTCAATCTTCCAAATGCACTCCTTGTCGCCGCGGTAGGCACTGGGGTAGTTGGGGCTGGAGATCTGGCCCTCGTCACTGATTCGATAGCCGCCGCAGATGGCTGCTCGCGTTAAAATAAAAAATGATCGATTGATTTATGATTGGCAAATCAGATTTCTGCCTGCAACCTTCGCCTCAAATGGAAAGATATGAGCACCTACGAACTTTTTAAGCACAGCCTTTTTTGAGAGGACAGCAAAGAGATACCGCATTTTGTGACAGAATGTTTACCGATTGCAACTCAATATGAGTTGATTGTAACTGATAATGGCAGATTGCAATGATACACTGGCAGATTGCAATGATACACTGGCAGATTGCAATGATACACTGGCAGATTGCAATGATACACTGTCAGATTGCAATAATACACTGTCAGATTGCAATGATACACTGGCAGATTGCAATGATACACTGTCAGATTGCAAGGATACACTGTCAGATTGCAATGATACACTGTCAGATTGCAATGATACACTGGCAGATTGCAATGATACACTGTCAGATTGCAAGGATACACTGTCAGATTGCAATGATACACTGTCAGATTGCAATAATACACTGTCAGATTGCAATAATACACTGTCAGATTGCAATGATACACTGGCAGATTGCAATGATACACTGTCAGATTGCAAGGATACACTGTCAGATTGCAATGATACACTGTCAGATTGCAATAATACACTGTCAGATTGCAATGATACACTGTCAGATTGCAATAAAACACTGGCAGATTGCAATGATACGCTGGCAGATTGCAGCTGTCAGCTCACAGGTGTACTGCGCGAAGAATCCCCTGCTGCGGCTGGCGGGCGGCAGCCGGTACTCGATCCACACCCTTGAGCTGTTCGAGGTCACGCTGCGCGGGTCAGCGAGCCACAGAATCGGCCTGGAACGAAAGCGGAGAGGCCGGCCGCTCAGTCCCGGATGGTCTTGGGATTCACCAGCTGCGGCTACTCACAGTAGAAAGGGGAGATTGTAAGCCTGTTCACACTAGCACCCAGTGAGTCACTGGGAATCATTCACGCCTGCCCACACTAGCACCCAGTGAGTCACTGGGAATCATTCACGCCTGCCCACACTAGCACCCAGTGAGTCACTGGGAATCATTCACGCCTGCCCACACTAGCACCCAGTGAGTCACTGGGGACCCTTCACGCCTGTTCACACTAGCAACTAGTGAGTCACTGGGGATCCTTCACGCCTGTTCACACTAGCAACTAGTGAGTCACTGGGGATCCTTCACGCCTGTTCACATTAGCAGCCAGTGAGTCACTGGGAATCATTCACGCCTGTTCACATTGACATCCCAACGGTCACCGTGACCCACCTAGCAGCGGTGAGCCCCTGTAATATCCGTCCCGAATCTCCAGGTAGTGCGCCACGCAGTTGCGGTTGTCCTCAGCCTGAATGTCCAGCCACTTGATGTCGATTTGCACTTTCTCCCCCTGCGTGGCCGAGATCTGCCATTCGCAGCGAACCTCGCCACTGCCGCTGCCGCCGCCGCTGCCGCTACTCAGCTCCGACGTCGCGGCCGCCGACCCGAACTCGCCGGCTTCCTGCGTTAAGATTCGGGTGTTTTGATGCACAGCGCGCCTACTCTAAGTAAAAAAGCGCGAATTCCTACGGCTTTTTAAAGGAATGTCAATCAAAAGGAAGAAGCTTGAATTCTGAAAAACTCTGAACTGTGCCTCACTCTCTGAGCTGTGCCTCACTCTCTGAGCTGTGCCTCACTCTCTCTGAGCAGTGTCTGACTCTTTGAGCTGTACCTCACTCTCTGAGCTGTGCCTCACTCTCTGAGCTGTGCCTGACTCTCTGAGCAGTGCCTCACTCTCTGAGCTGTGCCTCACTCTCTGAGCTGTGCCTCACTCTCTGAGCAGTGTCTGACTCTTTGAGCTGTACCTCACTCTCTGAGCTGTGCCTCACTCTCTGAGCTGTGCCTGACTCTCTGAGCAGTGCCTCACTCTCTGAGCTGTGCCTCACTCTCTGAGCTGTGCCTCACTCTCTGAGCTGACGTGTCCACTCTCTGAGCTGTGCCTCACTCTCTGAGCTGTGCCTCAATCTCTGAGCTGTGCCTCACTCTCTGAGCTGTGCCTGACTCTCTGAGCAGTGCCTCACTCTCTGAGCTGTGCCTCACTCTCTGAGCTGTGCCTCACTCTCTGAGCAGTGTCTGACTCTTTGAGCTGTACCTCACTCTCTGAGCTATGCCTCACTCTCTGAGCTGTGCCTGACTCTCTGAGCAGTGCCTCACTCTCTGAGCTGTGCCTCACTCTCTGAGCTGTGCCTCACTCTCTGAGCTGACGTGTCCACTCTCTGAGCTGTGCCTCACTCTCTGAGCTGTGCCTCAATCTCTGAGCTGTGCCTCACTCTCTGAGCTGTGCCTCACTCTCTGAGCTGTGCCTCACTCTCTGAGCTGTGCCTCACTCTCTGAGCTGTGCCTCACTCTCTGAGCTGTGCCCCACTCTCTGAGCTGTGCCTCACTCTCTGAGCTGTGCCTCACTCTCTGAGCTGTGCCCCACTCTCTGAGCTGTGCCCCACTCTCTGAGCTGTGCCCCACTCTCTGAGCTGTGCCCCACTCTCTAAACTGTGCCTCACTCTCTGAGCTGTGCCTCACTCTCTGAGCTGTGCCTCACTCTCTGAGCTGTGCCCCACTCTCTGAGCTGTGCCTCACTCTCTGAGCTGTGCCTCACTCTCTGAGCTGACATGCCTCAATCTCTGAGCTGACATGCCTCACTCTCTGAACTGTGCCTCACTCTCTGAGCTGTGCCTCACTCTCTGAGCTGTGCCCCACTCTCTGAGCTGTGCCCCACTCTCTGAGCTGTGCCCCACTCTCTGAGCTGTGCCCCACTCTCTGAGCTGTGCCTCACTCTCTGAGCTGTGCCTCACTCTCTAAGCTGTGCCTCACTCTCTGAGCTGTGCCCCACTCTCTGAGCTGTGCCTCACTCTCTGAGCTGTGCCTCACTCTCTGAGCTGACATGCCTCACTCTCTGAGCTGACATGCCTCACTCTCTGAGCTGTGCCTCACTTTCTGAGCTGTGCCTCACTCTCTGAGCTGTGCCTCACTTTCTGAGCTGTGCCTCACTTTCTGAGCTGTGCCTCACTTTCTGAGCTGTGCCCCACTCTCTGAGCTGTGCCTCACTCTCTGAGCTGTGTCTGACTCTCTGAGCTGTGTCTGACTCTCTGAGCTGTGTCTGACTCTCTGAGCTGTGTCTGACTCTCTGAGCTGTGTCTGACTCTCTGAGCTGTGTCTGACTCTCTGAGCTGTGTCTGACTCTCTGAGCTGTGTCTGACTCTCTGAGCTGTGTCTGACTCTCTGAGCTGTGTCTGACTCTCTGAGCTGTGTCTGACTCTCTGAGCTGTGTCTGACTCTCTGAGCTGTGCCTCACTCTCTGAGCTGTGCCCCACTCTCTGAGCTGACATGCCTCAATCTCTGAGCTGTGCCTCACTCTCTGAGCTGTGCCCCACTCTCTGAGCTGTGCCTCACTCTCTGAGCTGTGCCTCACTCTCTGAGCTGTGCCTCACTCTCTGAGCTGACATGCCTCAATCTCTGAGCTGTGCCTCACTCTCTGAGCTGTGCCCCACTCTCTGAGCTGTGCCTCACTCTCTGAGCTGTGCCTCACTCTCTGAGCTGTGCCTCACTCTCTGAGCTGTGCCTCACTCTCTGAGCTGTGCCTCACTCTCTGAGCTGTGTCTCACTCTCTGAGCTGTGCCCCACTCTCTGAGCTGTGCCTCACTCTCTGAGCTGTGCCTCACTCTCTGAGCTGTGCCTCACTCTCTGAACTGTGCCTCACTCTCTAAACTGTGCCTCACTCTCTGAGCTGTGCCTCACTCTCTGAGCTGACATGCCTCAATCTCTGAGCTGACATGCCTCACTCTCTGAGCTGTGCCTCACTCAATGGCTCTGAGTCAGCTATTCATATTTCTATACAGCTTCCTCAGTCAGAGAGATGACATCGCCTCCTAAAAAGATCTCTGATGCCCCTACATGCTACTTGAAGTAGGCAAAATCCGAACAAAATCCAGTTTGAGACGTCCGAGCGCACCTGCAGCAGCGAGCCGCCGCACTTTCTGCAGCCGTACAGCTTGTGCACCTGGCGGATGTCACCCGCTGAGATGTAGGACCGCTGGCCGATGTTGGGCCTCGGGCAGCACTGCACCGGCCGCATAGCGTCCAGGTTCGGCGAGGTGGCGAAGGTGCTGCGCGCGTAGTGCATGATGGAGTCGAAATCGTACGGCTCGCCCAGCGAATCCACGTCCATGCTGGTGAGCACCTTGAAGTTGTACTTCTGGCCTGGTGTGGGGGCGGCCGGTGCTTGCGTCAGGAACTCACCACTAGTAGCAAAGATAGATTAGTGTCAGAAACCATTTTCTAGTAGGCTACGTTTGTGTCAGCACTATTCTGTCAATAAGCAACATTTGTGTCAGCACTATTCTGTCAATAAGCTACATTTGTGTCAGCACTATTCTGTCAATAAGCTACATTTGTGTCAGCACTATTCTGTCAATAAGCAACATTTGTGTCAGCACTATTCTGTCAATAAGCTACATTTGTGTCAGCACTATTCTGTCAATAAGCTACATTTGTGTCAGCACTATTCTGTCAATAAGCTACATTTGTGTCAGCACTATTCTGTCAATAAGCTACATTTGTGTCAGCACTATTCTGTCAATAAGCTACATTTGTGTCAGCACTATTCTGTCAATAAGCAACATTTGTGTCAGCACTATTCTGTCAATAAGCTACATTTGTGTCAGCACTATTCTGTCAGATAGCAACATTTGTGTCAGCACTATTCTGTCAATAAGCTACATTTGTGTCAGCACTATTCTGTCAATAAGCTACATTTGTGTCAGCACTATTCTGTCAATAAGCAACATTTGTGTCAGCACTATTCTGTCAATAGGCTACATTTGTGTCAGCACTATTCTGTCAGATAGCAACATTTGTGTCAGCACTATTCTGTCAATAAGCAACATTTGTGTCAGCACTATTCTGTCAGATAGCAACATTTGTGTCAGCACTATTCTGTCAATAAGCTACATTTGTGTCAGCACTATTCTGTCAATAAGCAACATTTGTGTCAGCACTATTCTGTCAAAAAGCTACATTTGTGTCAGCACTATTCTGCTAATAAGCTACATTTGTGTCAGCACTATTCTGCTAATAAGCTACATTTGTGTCAGCACTATTCTGTCAATAAGCTACATTTGTGTCAGCACTATTCTGTCAATAAGCTACATTTGTGTCAGCACTATTCTGCCAATAAGCTACATTTGTGACAGCACTGAAGCCACCTGAGGCCGCCACTATCAGCTGCTCATTGTCTGCAGCCTGTGCGCATATCCGCTTCCCAGTTCGGGAGAAAACAGCCCACAACAAATCTCCCACCTCTGGCATTTCTGGCTGGAATTTGGGGAACCGAGAGGCGCCGGTTTATCCCGTGGATCAAAGAAATCCCCTCCGCCCCAGACTGCACGGGATTTCCGCAGCGGAATGAAATATTGGGTGCCGGGGGTCCGCTGGCTCGCCTTGCTGCCCCCCCCCCCGGCAAGTGCACTGGCGATCATCAGCTCGTCAGCGGTTTATGAAAATCCCCCTGGTTTTCCTTGGCTTACTGACTGGGAGCAGCAGGTGAAAGTCTCCCCGTCTGTGAGAGCCTCTTGGTTAACGGCTGACCTGCAGTGCTCTGAGCACTCAGACCGGGCCTGAGTCACACAGGCTCCCCGACTCACTCTCCATACCGGGCCTGAGTCACACAGGCTCCCCGACTCACTCTCCATACCGGGCCTGAGTCACACAGGCTCCCTGACTCACTCTCCATACCGGGCCTGAGTCACACAGGCTCCCCGACTCACTCTCCATACCGGGCCTGAGTCACACAGGCTCCCCGACTCACTCTCCATACCGGGCCTGAGTCACACAGGCTCCCCGACTCACTCTCCATACCGGGCATGAGTCACACAGGCTCCCCGGCTCACTCTCCATACCGGGCCTGAGTCACACAGGCTCCCCGACTCACTCTCCAGAATGTTCTCCTCGATGATCTCGATGTACTTGTCCCTGTCCGGCCTGGTGTGCTCGTGCCAGAAGCCGATCACGTGACCCAGTTCGTGCATCACGATGCCCAGCTTGTCGCAGTTCTTGCCGATGCTGACGCTCTGGACGCCGCCTTTTCGGCCGACGTAGCTGCAGCAGCCGCAGTCCAGGGCGGTGAACTCGATGTAGGAGCTGTGCGAGTTCTCCTTCTCCACAAACCGGATGCAGCTCACGTTCTCCCACTGCCGCATGGCCAGCTTGAACAGAGCCTGCTGCTTGCCTGCGGGTGCAGGGGGCTGCTGACTGACTTGCTGACTGACTGACTGACTGACTGACTGACTGACTGACTGACTGACTGACTGACTGAACTGACTGACTGACTGACTGACTGACTGACTGACTGACTGACTGACTGACTGACTGACTGACTGACTGACTGACTGACTGACTGACTGAATGACTGACTGACTGACTGACAGGCAGAGATGGACAGGCAGGGATGGACAGGCAGAGATGGACAGGCAGAGATGGACAGGCAGAGATGGTCAGGCAGAGATGGACAGGCAGAGATGGACAGGCAGAGATGGACAGGCTGATCATCTCTCCTTACCTGTCATCTCTGCTCTGATCATCTCTGCCTGTCCATCCCTGTCCTAGATGGACAGGTAAGGATGGACAGGCAGAGATGGACAGGCAGAGATGGACAGGCAGAGATGGACAGGCAGAGATGGACAGGCAGAGATGGACAGGCAGAGATGGACAGGCAGAGATGGACAGGCAGAGATGGACAGGCAGAGATGGACAGGCAGAGATGGACAGGCAGAGATGGACAGGCAGAGATGGACAGGCAGAGATGGACAGGCAGAGATGGACAGGCAGAGATGGACAGGCAGAGATGGACAGGTAGACCGCAAACGACCTGGCGCCAGCCGCAGGTTCACCCTGAGTCAAAGACACGCGCATCCAGATTTGCATAATCGGGCATTTCTCTTCCCAGTTCCCATCTCGATTAATCCTCAGAGGTTTTCCACGAGTTGAGTGAAAGGTCAATAATTTGGGGAGTGGGCTGGCCGGCTTTGATTGGGAACTCTCGCTGTGCTGATTGGGATGAAGCAGACAGGAGGGAAGCTGGGGGTTCGGCTGTATGAGGGGGCACAGACTGGCAGAATGGAGGAGTCGGGGTGAGAGTCGGCCGATATATTTATGAGTTGAAGATTGAATCAGCCACTGAGCAGTTCGAAACAGTCGGGGACTGATGTAGTCAGGGGACGGATAAACAGGGAGCAGACTGAGATAAACAGGGAGCAGACTGAGATAAACAGGGAGCAGACTGAGATAAGCAAGGAGCAAGGAACAGACTGAGATAAACAGGGAGCAGACTGAGATAAACAGGGAGCAGACTGAGATAAGCAAGGAGCAAGGAACAGACTGAGATAAACAGGGAACAGACTGAGATAAACAGGGAACAGACTGAGATAAACAGGGAACAGACTGAGATAAACAAGGAACAGACTGAGATAAACAGGGAACAGACTGAGATAAACAAGGAACAGACTGAGATAAACAGGGAACAGACTGAGATAAACAGGGAACAGACTGAGATAAACACGGAAGAGGCTGAGGTACGCAGGGACCTTAGAAGTCAAACAGCGAGGCTTTATGGATGCCATCGGGCTGCTCACTGGTGAAGTTGGCGGGGATCCGGTACGGGATGACTCCGTGCGGCCACAGCCGCTTTTTGTCGGCCGTGGCGGCCCGCTTGAACCGCGACACGCTGCGCTCCGGGTAGGCCGCAGCCCGGCGGACCCGGCCGACCCGCTGCTGCCGGAGCCGCCGCTGTCGTCGCCGCTCCCGACGTCGCTGCCGACGCCGCTGCCGACGCCGCTGCCGCCGGCGCTCTTCGTCTGCGCCGCCGCCGCGGCCGCCTCTGCCGCCAGCCGGCCTTCGACCGCCTCGTTGCCTGCGGCGGCGTCTGCCGCGCCTGCGGCTCCGGTCCCGATGTCGGGGCCGCCTGCCTCGAGGTCGCGGTGTCGTCGCGCTTGTCAACAGGTCGCTGTCGATGTCGGCGAACTGGCCGAGGTGGGCCTGCAGTTCCTCGGCTGTCGTCGCCTTCTTGGCCGACGCTGGTGGCTCCTTGCCGTCCAAAACTCCATTTCGACGCAAAATCCGCACGTCATCTTCGTCAAGGGCGATGTCGCCCATGAACATCACTGCGGGACAGGGGATCGGAGTGTCGTGACTGAGTTTTTAAGACCAATGTGAGCATGGCAGGGGACTGTGATCCCTGAGCAAGCACACGGATGCCAACACTGCTGTTTGTGTTCAGGGAACTGTAGTTTGCGTGTTTAGGAGGCTGTAGTTTGTGTTTAGGAGGCTGTAGTTTGTGTGTTTAGGAGTCTGTAGTTTGTGTGTTTAGGAGTCTGTAGTTTGTGTTTAGGAGGCTGTAGTTTGTGTGTTTAGGAGTCTGTAGTTTGTGTTTAGGAGGCTGTAGTTTGTGTGTTTAGGAGGCTGTAGTTTGCGTGTTTAGGAGGCTGTAGTTTGTGTTTAGGAGTCTGTATTTTGTGTGTTTAGGAGGCTGTAGTTTGTGTGCTTAGGAGTCTGTAGTTTGTGTGTTTAGGAGGCTGTAGTTTGCGTGTTTAGGAGGCTGTAGTTTGTGTGTTTAGGAGGCTCTAGTTTGTGTGTTTAGGAGGCTGTAGTTTGTGTGTTTAGGAGTCTGTAGTTTGTGTGTTTAGGAGGCTGTAGTTTGTGTTTAGGAGGCTGTAGTTTGTGTGTTTAGGAGGCTGTAGTTTGTTGTGTTTAGGAGGCTCTGGTTTGTGTGTTTAGGAGGCTGTAGTTTGTGTGTTTAGCTCGTAGGAGGCTGTAGTTTGTTGTGTTTAGGAGGCTGTAGTTTGCGTGTTTAGGAGGCTGTAGTTTGTGTTTAGGAGGCTGTAGTTTGTTGTGTTTAGGAGGCTCTGGTTTGTGTGTTTAGGAGGCTGTAGTTTGTTGTGTTTAGGAGGCTCTGGTTTGTGTGTTTAGGAGGCTGTAGTTTGTGTGTTTAGCTCGTAGGAGGCTGTAGTTTGTTGTGTTTAGGAGGCTGTAGTTTGCGTGTTTAGGAGGCTGTAGTTTGTTGTGTTTAGGAGGCTGTAGTTTGTGTTTAGGAGGCTCTGGTTTGTGTGTTTAGGAGGCTGTAGTTTGTGTTTAGGAGGCTGTAGTTTGTGTTTAGGAGGCTGTAGTTTGCGTGTTTAGGAGGCTCTGGTTTGTGTGTTTAGGAGGCTGTAGTTTGTGTTTAGGAGGCTCTGGTTTGTGTGTTTAGGAGACTGTAGTTTGTGTTTAGGACGCTGTAGCTCATATTTGAATTATTAACACTGAGGGCAGCTTTGTGGCAGATCGAAGTGTTTCCTGTGTGCAAGTCTCGCGGTTGAGTCAGCGAGGCCGGTGCGGCATCGGAACTGCAGTAGGAGCAGCTGGGGCCACGGGGGGACGCTGGGGATTCGTGGGAGCTCGGCCTGTACCCGCTCGGATGTAGCCAGCCAGCCTCACCTGTCCATCGGGGCGTGAGAATTTGGGAACAGCTGGGCGAGCGAGCTGGCAGCTGCTACAGTTCTCCCCGTGTACCGAAGTGCGAGCCGCGATATTCATTTGCCATCCCGGGTCGATTTATGGCGACCCGAAGGGCCTCGCTCGGTGAGGGGGGGGGCGCAGGAACCGCGTGCCGAATCACTTTTTGGAAAGACGAGTTTCTCATAGGCATCACCCGGGTCACTCACCGGCATCACCCGGTTCACTCACCGGAATCACCCGAGTCACTCACCGGCATCACCCGGTTCACTCACCGGCATCACCCGGTTCACTCACCGGCATCACCCGGGTCACTCACCGGCATCACCCGAGTCACTCACCGGCATCACCCGGGTCACTCACCGGCATCACCCGGTCATTCACCGGCATCACCCGGGTCACTCACCAGCTCACCCGGTCACTCACCAGCTCACCCGGGTCACTCACCAGCCTCACCCGAGTCACTCACCAGCCTCACCCGAGTCACTCACCAGCCTCACCCGAGTCACTCACCAGCCTCACCCGAGTCACTCACCAGCCTCACCCGAGTCACTCACCAGCTTTGCAGGGGTTCGCATGGTCGTCCTCGGCCTCGGACCATGGCTTCTGCGGCTGCAGCGGTGGTGGCCGCGCCTCGGTGGGAGGCGGCGGGGCCACCGCATCGGTTTGAAGGCAGCGGACCGACAGCAGCAGCGACATCGTCTGCAGCAGCATCAGCACCCGCAGCGATGCCGCAGCCCCCCTCCTGGAACAGATGGGACTGCATCTTACACCTCAGCCTCTCTGCCTCATCTGTCATCATCTTCCACCTACTACCACTCTCTCTGCCCATCCTCTCCTCCCATCTCCCTCTTCCTCCCATATCCCACCCCCTCTTATCTCCCATCCCTTCTCATCTCCCATCCCCTCTCATCTCACATCCCCCTCCCATATCCCTCTCACCCCCTCTCCCTCTCATCTCCCTCATACCCCCCTCTCCCTCCCACCCCCTCTGATCCTCTTATCCCCTCTCATCTCACATCCCCTCCCATATCCCTCTCACCCCTCTCCCTCTCATCTCCCTCATACCCCCTCTCCCTCCCACCCCCTCTGATCCTCTTATCCCCTCCCATCTCCCATCCCCCTCCTATCTCCCCCCTCCCTCCCATCTCCCTCTGCCTTCCATCGTACTTGACAGCTCCCACAGCACTGAACTCAGGTGACTCAAATCTCATAAATCCCATCGCACACTGTGCCGCATTGCGCAACTCAGAATTTTTCACTTCCCCAATAACCGCTCGGCTCCGCTCAGTCATGAAATTTCCCGAATTCGTTTGCAAAGATGGAGAAGGCACGGGGGAGGCAGGAGCTCAGGCAGACACAGCTTTCTCTCTGCCGAGCAGCCCCCGGCCGAGATGTCAGGTAACCCTCGCGCGGGATTATAAATGCTAATCCCGGTCTGCAGCCTTAATCTCTCAATCTCAAGGGAACACACCGGCATTGGGGGGGTCCGGCGCTGTGGGATCAGAATTATTGTCGGGCGAATCCCCCGAGACAGCAGCACAAAGATGCTGGGGATGCTGAAGGCACCTGGGCTTTCTTTCTAAACAGGGCAAGAAATCCTAAGGGATAAGAAAAACCTCCTTTTTGTGAGTGAGTTAAAAATGAGTTCATGTGAGCAAGAGCGTGAGTTCGTGGTTTCATTTCTGAGTACTTGGGTGAATTCATGACTGAGTTTATGAGTGAAATCATAAGTAAATATGAAGAGCAACGTGCGTATAAGTGAGCTCATGCGTGAGATCATGAGTGAGATCATGAGTGAGTTCACGAGTGAGTGAGTGAGTTCATGAGTTCATGAGTTCATGAGTTCATGAGTTCACGAGTGAGTGAGTGAGTTCATGAGTTCATGAGTTCATGAGTTCATGAGTGAGTGAGTGAGTGAGTGAGTGAGTGAGTGAGTGAGTGAGTGAGTGAGTGAGTGAGTGAGTGAGTGAGTGAGTGAGTGAGTGGTGAGTGAGTGAGTGAGTGAGTGAGTGAGTGAGTGAGTGAGTGAGTGAGTGGTGAGTGAGTGAGTGGGGCTAGCAGCTAAGGAAGAGTCATCACTGCAGCAGTGAGGCAGATAAGATAAGCCACGCGCGGCTGAGTGTGACTATAAAAGCGTTCGGTGGCGGTAGAGCTATAACAATGCTATATCCAATATTTTTAGCATCTTTTCAGCGTAGAAATTTCAGAAAAGAAACTTTCTAGGCCAGAATTTTTATGGCTCGATATTCGTAATGCAAGGGGGAGCCGGCCGAGCCGGGCAGTTCCAGCCCGGGCTCCACGGCGATACAACACGCAAGTTTGGGAGGCTGCCGGTGTGAATTACAGCGCTCTGTTTTTCTTTAGGATTCCCTGTGCACCTAAGGAGAGCCAATAGCGCAGACAGCACAAGATTGATCCCCGAGGATAGTCGGGGATCGGCTACGGCAACTGCCTGCCTCTGTAATGGTTGCTCTTTCCCGCAGCTGGAATTCCGGTCCGTCAGTGAAGGGGCTGCTTTGCACCGGACTCTGGGCCTCCACTCCATCAGCGTTTGTCACCCATCGGCAATTGCTTCCAGCGCCGATATGACGGGCGTGGATGGCATCACTCCAGCTGAGACCCTGACATCACTCCAGCTGAGACCCTGACATCACTCCAGCTGAGACCCTGACAATCTGACATCACTCCAGCTGAGACCCTGTCAATCTGACATCACTCCAGCTGAGACCCTGACATCACTCCAGCTCAGACCCTGACAATCTGACATCACTCAGCTGAGACCCTGACATCACTCCAGCTCAGACCCTGACAATCTGACATCACTCCAGCTCAGACCCTGACAATCTGACATCACTCCAGCTGAGACCCAGACATCACTCCAGCTGAGAGCCTGACAATCTGACATCACTCCAGCTGAGACCCAGACATCACTCCAGCTGAGACCCAGACATCACTCCAGCTGAGAGCCTGACAATCTGACATCACTCCAGCTGAGACCCAGACATCACTCCAGCTGAGACCCTGTCAATCTGACATCACTCCAGCTGAGACCCTGTCAATCTGACATCACTCCAGCTGGGACCCTGACATCACTCTAGCTGAAACTCATTTGAAGATCCTGGAACTCATCTGGAGATCCTGAACTCATCTGGAGGTACGTATCTAGAGGCCCTGAAACGCAGCTAAAAGCCAGGATTCCAGGAACAACATTTTGATATTTAAATTTCATAATTTTTAACACTCAGGGTTTGCATTGCTCACAGCTAAGCTAGTTAGGTTAGTTTATTAACTGAAACTCACCTCATTATGAGCAGCATTCTCAGTGCAGGAATTCGTTTCTTTGGCTGTTTTCGACCCTTCTGTCTGGCTGTCTGTCTGACTGTCTAGCTGTCCAGACAATGAATAAGCTTTAATCATACAATTTCCACTGAGCTCCTATCAGTACTCTACAGAGGGCAGGAGGATCCGCCTGCTCTTCTAAAGAATAAGGAAAATGGCTGGCTGCCCACAGTGCCCTGGGTGATAATAAGTTTCCCCTGTGTGGGAATACGGGCATTGGGCTGCCGCTCCCCATCTGCGTCATTGGCTGGCTGGTTCCTTGGGATACGGGGAGGCCTGAGTTTATAATATCCCATCTGCCAACCCCACACACCGCCTCCCCTCCCCTTGCCCTCAGTGTTGTCTTTTGTGCCCCATCAAAGCCTGAGTCAATTTAGCGGACAAGCCCCGGCAGGACTTCTCGGCCGCCAGCTCAACTTTTTAGGCTAATTTTATTGATCGGCACCGGCCGTGCGGGACAGCTGGGAGAATCAGCTGGGGGATGGGCCGGCGGCTCACTTAGAGAGGCAGCTGCTGGGGAAACCCGCCTGTAGGCTGTTGGAGCTGATGCGATTCTCTTTACCGGCACTTTACCGACACTTTACCGACACTTTACCGACACTTTACCGGCACCTTACCGACACTTTACCGACACTTTACCGGCACCTTACCGACACTTTACCGACACTTTACCGGCACCTTACCGACACCTTACCGACACTTTACCGGCACTTTACCGGCACCTCACCGACACTTTACCGGCACCTTACCGACACTTTACCGACACTTTACCGGCACCTTACCGACACTTTACCGACACTTTACCGGCACCTTACCGACACTTTACTGACACTTTACCGGCACCTTACCGACACCTTACCGACACTTTACTGACACTTTACCGGCACCTTACCGACACTTTACCGACACTTTACCGGCACCTTACCGACACTTTACCGACACTTTACCGGCACCTTACCGACACTTTACCGACACTTTACCGGCACCTTACCGACACCTTACCGACACTTTACCGACACTTTACCGGCACCTCACCGACACTTTACCGGCACCTTACCGACACTTTACCGACACTTTACCGGCACCTTACCGGCACCTTACCGGTACTTTACCGACACTTTACCGACACTTTACCGACACTTTACCGGCACCTTACCGACACTTTACCGGCACTTTACCGGCACTTTACCAGCACTTTGAAGGCACTTTACCCACTCCAATACCGACACTGCACTGACTCCTTGGCGACTCGATCCGCAGCACTTTACCATTCACCTTCTTATTTTGACCTTCAAGCTTCTCGGCCAGACCTCGACTGACTGCTAAGCCGCATGTTGCCCCCCCCCACCTGCTGGGAAAGTGCAGCTCGGCAACAGGCAGCTGATAAGCCGAACCCGTGGCTGTCTGGGAGACAGACAGATAAAGCGTTACGAACCGAAATCTCAGCTTCCTTGATCCCGCTATCTGCTGCATCCAGGGTGCATCATCTGACAGGCCTCCGGCCCGCTGCTTGCAACTCTTCCGGCTTTGTTTAATTGCGGCGGGCTGCGGCCTGTCAAGCCCGTCTTCTCCGCCGCTGAACCGCGTAATTGCTGCTGTTGCTGCTGCTGCTGCTGCTGCTGCCTTCGCCGCTGCCTTCGCCACTTTCTCGTCTTGACTCGTTTTAGTCGCTGTAAACAACTTGGGAGATGCCAGTCACGGCCTGGGGGGGGGGCATTGCATCGCCTCTGGGAGGCTGCCAGCGCCAGCACCACTTCAAGTCCAGCCAGCTTCATTCGCGGCCAGTGCCCGTCAAAGGACCCGGCTGGCGGCCTTTTTGGCAGGATCAGCAAAATCCCAACTTTCTCTTCCTCTCCTCTCCCCGCTCTCTCCCGCTCTCCCTCTCCTCTCCTCCGCTCTCTCCCACTCTCCCTCTCCTCTCCTCCGCTCTCTCCCACTGTCCCTCTCCTCTCCTCCGCTCTCTCCCGCTCTCCCTCTCCTCTCCTCCGCTCTCTCCCACTGTCCCTCTCCTCTCCTCCGCTCTCTCCCGCTCTTCCTCTCCTCTCCTCCGCTCTCTCCCGCTCTCCCTCTCCTCTCCTCCGCTCTCTCCCGCTCTCCCTCTCCTCTCCTCCGCTCTCTCCCGCTCTTCCTCTCCTCTCCTCCGCTCTCTCCCGCTCTCCCTCTCCTCTCCTCCGCTCTCTCCCGCTCTCCCTCTCCTCTCCTCCGCTCTCTCCCGCTCTTTCTCTCCTCTCCTCCGCTCTCTCCCGCTCTCTCTCCTCTCCTCCGCTCTCCCTCCCAAGGACTAAATTCACCTCCGCCCGCTGTCACCCAGAGCATTTAGCGCATTTTCTAACCAACCCAGCATTGCAGAGGCCAGTCCTGCTCCGCTGACACAAAATATATGAATACTTGCTCAAGTTGTCTTTTTTGATACAGACAGGCAAAAAACAATTTAATACAAGTAGGGCTGTCAGAGACTGCAGATGCACTCCACCCCCCCCCCCACTGCTCCTCTTGCGCGCCTCGCCCACCTGTAGCAGCAGCCGCAGTTCATATTTCGCTCTTATTTCCATGAACTCTTCATGTCTTCTCATTGTTGGAGTGCCCGGCCACGAGAGCAGCGGCCCCACCCCCGGCGCCGTGGCCATAAATTCCGAACCTCTCCGGCCCCTCTTCTCACCATCCAGCGCGGTAAAAGCTGGCTAGAATTACCCACTAGTACGTGACATTTTTCTAGAATGTGCCCGTCCAAGGACAGCAGCGAGAACGACTGCTGCGGCTGCTGCCCGAGGCGGCGATGCCTGCTGGGGATGCTGATCGGCTCCATCTTCATCACCGTGCTCAGCATCATCCTGCTAGTCGTGGACCTCAACACCAGCGCCCTGGGCGGAATTGGCGGCTATGTCATGTTGGGCGTCTCCTTAGTGATGGCGGTTGCCATGTTAACAGTCACCGTGGTGGCCTACAAGCCGGACGCCTGCCCCAACTGCTGCCGCGGGGGCGACAGCCAGACCTGGCCGGCAACAGAGTCCCAGGCCGGGCGCACCCGCCAAGCCAGGGCGGCGCCGGTGCAGCGAAAAGGCGGCGAGGCCGGCGGCTACCCGCCCAGGTGGTGACGGCCCGTGCCTGTCCATCTCTGCCTGTCCATCTCTGCCTGTCCATCTCTGCCTGTCCATCTCTGCCTGTCCATCTCTGCCTGTCCATCTCTGCTGTCCATCTCTGCCTGTCCATCTCTGCCTGTCCATCTCTGCCTGTCCATCTCTGCCTGTCCATCTCTGCCTGTCCATCTCTGCCTGTCCATCTCTGCCTGTCCATCTCTGCCTGTCCATCTCTGCCTGCCTGCCTGCCTGCTTATCTGTCTGTCTGCCTGTCTGTCTGTCTATCTGTCTGTCTGTCTGCCTGTCTGTCTGTCTATCTGTCTGTCTGTCTGTCTGTCTGTCTGTCTGTCTGTCTGTCTGTCTGTCTGTCTGTCTGTCTGTCTGTCTGTCTGTCTGTCTGTCTGTCTGTCTGTCTGTCTCTCTGTCTGTCTGTCTGTCTTTCTGTCTGTCTGTCTGTCTGTCTGTCTGTCTGTCTGTCTGTCTGTCTGTCTGTCTGTCTGTCTGTCTGTCTGTCTGTCTGTCTGTCTATCCGTCTGTCTGTACAAACTATCAATTTGTCCAGCTCTGTTATCTCACCCAACCTACCGTTTGCTCAACAGACTGACCGCATGTACCTGTAGTGCAATATGCTGTACAAAATCCTCACAGTTATTGAGCTGTTATCCAACTATTCTGTCCTTCGGCAAATATTTTCAAAGAGCTCCACGTACTTGTAATTTACTCCCGCAAACCTTGCATACAAGCATTTTGGCTAAATTCTGGCTAAATTCGAGGTAAAAAAATATGAAACAATTTTCCTGCTCTTTAAACCGCTTTTCGATAGATACTACTGAGTAAAGCTAGTAGTCACCATTGATTAAACACCTGGTACTTTCGTTCAGAAAAAGTTACGTACTAATTATTATTAGAAATGAATTTAAATTAAAACGAATGGATACTGTGCTGCCCAGCTATGCAATTATGACACACTGGCTTGTCAATAACCGGCCAGTGCTGCAGGGATAATTGCAGGCTTAGCGCCCCCCCCCGGCAACAGCACCTGGGACCGGGTGGGGGCACTGGCACCTCCCAGGCCGCTCAACTGGAAGATTCGGGGGGCGGCCTCCATAACTCCGGGTGGGCGGGGGCGCCCGTGTCTCCCGCTGGCTGGGGCTCAAAATAAAACTGGGGTTTTGGCACGCGGACTGGCGCGCAACACGCAGCAGGCTCAATGAATTTGAGCTGTGCTCAAGCGAGAGTTAATCGAGTCGTGAAGATCTCGGACAATGCGATGGGGCGGGCAGATTAGAATTGGTGATAAACACGGGCTGCAAAGCTGGCCAAGTGAGCACCCCAGATGCATAATGCATGGCCTGGGCCCCCCAGGTCATTATGCAACACAGGGCAATTCGGGCATAAACCCTGGAGAGGGGCGGGCAGAGAAACAAAAGCTGAGGGGTGGAATGGGGGCGGCTTTATGGGCCGGGCATTCATGACAATCAAATGAGGTTTGAGGCAGCTCAGACAAAGTCTCCGCTGTCATGAGCAGGCAGGGAAAGCATGAAGTCACTGGGAGGGGGCACGCGGCCAGGTGATTAGAAAAAGCAGTCAATAAAGCAAACATTGCTATGAGAGCAGGGAAATAAAATACAAGAGAAGTTTGTCGTAAAAGCTTTGGCATGCGCGCAAGCACATGGAGCAGCCGGGGTTCCGCAAGATTTGAAAAGCCGCTGAGAAGACAAGGAAGATGAGAGAGGATGCAGAGACGAGAGATGATGGAGAGATGAGAGAGGATGGAGAGATGAGAGAGGATGCAGAGACGAGAGATGAGAGAGGATGGAGAGATGAGAGATGAGAGATGATGGAGAGATGAGAGAGGATGGAGAGAGTGAGCTGGAGAGAGGTGAGCAGGCACACAGAGTGAGCTGGAGAGGCAGGTGAGCAGGCACACAGAGTGAGCTGAGATGCATGAGCAGGCACAGAGTGAGCTGCAGAGCAGATGAGGAGGCACAGAGTGAGCTGCAGAGGCAGATGAGGAGGCACAGAGTGAGCTGCAGAGGCAGATGAGGAGGCACAGAGTGAGCTGCAGAGGCAGATGAGAGGCACAGAGTGAGCTGCAGAGGCAGTGAGGAGGCACAGAGTGAGCTGCAGAGGCAGATGAGGAGGCACACAGAGTGAGCTGCAGAGGCAGGTGAGGAGGCACAGAGTGAGCTGCAGAGGCAGATGAGGAGGCACAGAGTGAGCTGCAGAGGCAGATGAGGAGGCACAGAGTGAGCTGCAGAGGCAGTGAGGAGGCACAGAGTGAGCTGCAGAGGCAGATGAGGAGGCACAGAGTGAGCTGCAGAGGCAGATGAGGAGGCACAGAGTGAGCTGCAGAGGCAGATGAGGAGGCACAGAGTGAGCTGCAGAGGCAGGTGAGGAGGCACAGAGTGAGCTGCAGAGGCAGATGAGGAGGCACAGAGTGAGCTGCAGAGGCAGATGAGGAGGCACAGAGTGAGCTGCAGAGGCAGATGAGGAGGCACAGAGTGAGCTGCAGAGGCAGATGAGGCACAGAGTGAGCTGCAGAGGCAGATGAGGAGGCATAGAGTGAGCTGCAGATGCAGATGAGGAGGCACAGAGTGAGCTGCAGATGCAGGTAAGCAGGCACACAGAGTGAGCTGCAGATGCAGGTGAGCAGGCACACAGAGTGAGCTGCAGATGCAGGTGAGCAGGCACACAGAGTGAGCTGCAGAGGCAGGTGAGCAGGCACAGAGTGAGCTGCAGAGGCAGGTGAGCAGGCACAGAGTGAGCTGCAGAGGCAGATGAGGAGGCACACAGAGGCGGCAATCATCAAACAAGCTACAGAAGTGCCAGCAGGGCCAAGCGAAATATAATCGGCCACCGTGTCAGCGATAATTTAGCGCCGATAAAGAGGCGGAGCCGGCCAGCCGGCAGAGGCAGATAAGAGCCCAATTAACTGTTCTGGCTTGGCAGCTTTCAGCCTTCTCGGAACAGGAGCCATGGAATACTATCAGGAGCAGGATCTGGGTGCCGGTCTCCTTGGCCATTCCGGCAGTTTATCTACTGGTCGGAGGCGCCTGAAATGCACGGGCTGGTTTTTCTGGATGCAACGTCACCGTCTCCATGTGGCAGCGGAGGACGTTGCCAGGCGCTGGGGGGGGCGATTAACACACGCGGCACTGTCCTGTCCAAACCTGCTCAAGCTTTCTCAATTTCCCCTGTGCGCTTTCTCGATCGCCTATCGGATTTCCGAACCGCTGATTGCTCAAGCGGGAGGCTGGAGATGTGGGGGGGGAGCAGGGGTGAACAAAGGGTCTCTGGCAAACATTCGAGGATAGTCCATGAGATCCGTGGGACCCGGCCGGCTCCGCCACCTCACGCGTGGAAATGAAATCGCCTTGAGAAGCTCGGGCGCCGCCGCACTGTTTGAAGCCGCCGGCCGCCAGCCCCTAAAAGTGTTGCAGCAAAAAGCGCGCGGCGCCCCCCCCCCAGCCCGGAGCCCGGCAGCTGTGCCGAAATTGCCATCGATTTTGCTTGCGCTTTTTCTCTCCCTCTCTGCTGTCTCTCACCTGCTGTCTCTGCCGGCAGCCCCGGCCCGGAGTTGCCACCTGGGCGTGTCAGAATCGCCTTCATCACCTGCCGTTGCCACCCGCCCAGCAGGCCTGCATCCCGCATCTGGGATTCATCCAGGCAAAGTTGTCACGACACCGCTGCTGCAGCTGGGGAGTTTTTTCAGCCCGCTGAGATGGGAGAATCGAAATGAGGCGGCAGCGGCGGCGAGGACACTTAGCGGAGCCAGCCAGCCGGGTGGCGGATGGCGTGACTTCCATGGCCGCAGCTCCCGGGTTCCGGGGGGGGGGGCAGAGACTGGGAAGAGGAAGGTGAGAGCCTCAGATTGCCCGGCCTGCTGGCCGAATGTGAGCTGCTGAGACTCAGAGCTGCCAGTCTTGTGAGTCTGATGGCATTCTGAATCGCTCCCGAGGCCTTGAATACTCCAATGAGTCCCTGAATACTCCCACCAGTCCCTGAATACTCCCACCAGTCCCTGAATGCTCCCACCAGTCCCTGAATGCTCCCACCAGTCTCTGAATGCTCCCACCAGTCCCTGAATGTTCCCACCAGTCCCTGAATGCTCCCACCAGTCCCTGAATGTTCCCACCAGTCCCTGAATGTTCCCACCAGTCCCTGAATGCTCCCACCAGTCCCTGAATGTTCCCACCAGTCCCTGAATGCTCCCACCAGTCCCTGAATTCTCCCACCAGTCTCTGAAAGCACGCATGTTTTTTCGGGAGAATTTATGAATCTTGAAACATATTTTACTTTCTGTATTGTTTTGAGGGCTTTCGCATCATCAGAAGCTGTCCGGGAACCAAAGAAGATGTCCGGGATACATAGAAGCTTTGCGGTAACTATAGAGGCTTTGGGGGAACCATAGAGGCTTTGGGGGAACCATAGAGGCTTTGGGGGAACCATAGAGGCTTTGGGGGAACCATAGAGGCTTTGGAGGAACCAAAGAGGCTTTGGGGGAACCATAGATAGAGGCTTTGGGGGAACCATAGAGGCTTTGGGGGAACCATAGATAGAGGCTTTGGGGGAACCATAGAGGCTTTGGGGGAACCATAGAGGCTTTGGGGGAACCATAGAGGCTTTGGGGGAACCATAGAGGCTTTGGGGGAACCATAGAGGCTTTGGGGGAACCATAGAGGCTTTGGGGGAACCATAGAGGCTTTGGGGAACCATAGAGGCTTTGGGGGAACCATAGAGGCTTTGGGGGAACCATATAGAGGCTTTGGAGGAACCATAGAAGCTGTCCGGAGACTATAGAAGCTGTCCGGAGACCATAGAAGCTGTCCGGAGACTATAGAAGCTGTCCGGAGACCATAGAAGCTGTCCGGAGACCATAGAAGCTGTCCGGGAATCATCAAAGCTGACCGGGATCATCGAAGCTGTCCGGGGACCAAAGAAGCTGTCTTTAAATCACAGAAGTCGTCCGTAAATCACTGAGTCAGTAGGATGTGGTTCGATTCTTATCCACCTCAGTTTGGTTTTTAAAAAAATCGATTCCTAGCACCCACGGGAATGACCAGTGGGTGAAGCTTCAAAGCTTTCGTGCGGCAAATCCCAAGGAAGCTGGACCCGTCATCTAAGATGTGGAGCTGTGACAGACCGGCCTCCACTCTCCACTCCCAGCTTGACCACCCCGATAAATCAATTCCAGTCAGGACCCGCCGAACCCAGCGGGTTTCATTTGAGCTTCAAAAAAATTCACTCCGTAAGTTTTTATAGTGTTAGCTTTGATATCAGATAGAATGCTCAACAAGGGACGCACATCGAATACTAGATTCCGACAAAGTTTTATTGAATTATAATGTAATCATATATAATTTATTAGCGCAGATAAAATGTCATCATATTACCGCCAATATGAAGGTGCGGCAGCTCCACTCACTCGACCGTGTCAGACAAAGACGACAACACAAAGACATGCGCCATGCTGCTGGGGCGCAGTTCACCGCCCGCATGGCGCTCGCCGGCTTCAAAATCAAAGCCAAAACTGACACGACAACGAATAAGCGACAGCAGAGAAGGAATTGCTCGAAAGAGTTACAGTAGAAACAATCAACATCAATGCATCAGAAAAGACCTGCTCTACAGCTGAGCTGGGCGCGCCCACGGCTCTGTGTGTACTCGGCAGTGCAGCCATGGCAATAGGAGAGCTTTGCGAATGAGGGGATTAGGGACTCATTTACGACGTTAAAAACACAAGGGACCAGCTGTTCAAACAGTATTTACACGAACACCAATGCAGATACTGACTAGTTTGCCATCAAAGCTGACAGTCGCGGAGTGCGCGGCCTCAGTCCGCCATGATCTGGTGAATGAGGAACCCCTTCTTCTTCTTGGGGCTGGCGGCCGGCGCTGCTGAAGCTGCCGAAGCTGGCGAAGCGGCTCCGGCCGAAGTCAGAGGCTCGAAGCTTCTTTGGGAAGCCGGCAGCGGTGGCATCGGCGGCGGCGACGTAGGCGGCCCGGGCGGGAAGAGGCCCGGCCAGAACAGGCCGCCGTACGGAGCGCGCGGCAGCGGAGGCGGCGGGGGTCCCCCGAGCTGGTGGTGGCGGGCCGGCCCGCCGGAGCGGCAGTGGCTCGCGGCAGCGGCAGCGGCTGCGGCTGCCAGGCAGCTGAAATCGCAGCTCTGATGCGGCTGGTGATGCAGCTGGTGATGAAGCTGGTGCTGCTGGTGCTGGTCGAAGGCGGATCTGTAGTGGTGGATGGTGCTGCCACCCCCGCGGCCGCTGCCCCAGCCTTCCAGCCGGGGCCGCCGGTCCTCCGGCAGGTCCTGCAGGTCGGCGGAGGCGCCGTCGGCTGCCGGACGCTTCAGACCAGCGAAGCAGCGGCCCATGGGGCTGACGGGCAGCAGCACCGGTGGCTCCAGGTGGCCGCCAGCTCGTGGGTGGGGATGGTGGTGATGGAGCAGAGAGTCTGCGGGAGCGGAAGTCGGGGGAGGTGGGTTCTGCAGTGATTAAGCGAGTTTAATTGGTCCATAAAACAGAGGCAGGTGGAGTTTTAAACTGAGCTGGAGGCAGTTGGGGTTCCGTGAGCAGTCACGCATTATACTGCTCTGTGCTACACTGGGGCAGCCCATCGCAGCCCCATTGTCTGAGTGCGGGCTTATGAAATCCGTTTATGGGAAACGAATGAAAAGTTCAGGCTTTGCTGGGAGGCGCCATCGAGGGTGGCAACTTTCTCCCCTGCTCTGCCCACCCGGACACGGCCCAGGCTGTAAAGTTTATTGTCCAGCAGGCCACCGCAGCCTCGTCCCGCAGCAGGGAAGTGGCGCCCTGCACTGACACCTGACAGTCGGGGGGGGGGGCCTCTGCGGGCAGTTTAATGGCCCTTGCTGCAGGAGCGGTGGGTCTTCTACAGCACTGCAGGCCCGCCTCACTGGCTGAGCATATCAATGCTGCTGTCTGCTTGAATGACCTCATTATTTGGGGGGGGGGTAATCTCTACGATTCACAAAGCTGGGCATTCACAAACTCGGACATTCACAAGCCCGGACATTCACAAACCCGGACATTCACAAACCCAGATATTCACAAACCCAGATATTCACAAACCCAGACATTCATAAACCCAGACATTCACAAACCCAGATATTCACAAACCCAGACATTCACAAACCCAGAAATTCACAAACCCAGACATTCATAAACCCAGACATTCACAAACCCAGACATTCACAAACCCAGACATTCACAAACCCGAACATTCACAAACCCGAACATTCACAAACCCGAACATTCACAAACCCGAACATTCACAAACCCGAACATTCACAAACCCGGACATTCACAAACCCAGACATTCACAAACCCGAACATTCACAAACCCGGACATTTATAAACCTGGACATCATACCCGGACATTCACAAACCCGGACATTCACAAAACCCGAACATTCACAAACCCGGAAATTTAAATACCCGGACATTCACATTTACCCGGACATTCACAAACCCGGACATTCACAAACCCGGACACGAATATAGCGAATTTTAACTCCACAGTGCTTTCGGGCTTCCCTAGAAAAAAAACAAGAATGCCTGAATGGGAGTGGAAAGAGAAACCTGCCAGCAGGATGTCTCCGCGCTCACCGATCCCTGCAGTCTCACTTTCTGTCTTCCACAGAAGACAATTATTCTCCCATTCATCGACTCTCCAGCTCAAGAAGAAAAAAGCTGCCGCCCAGATTTAGCGGAATTTTTGCCCGGGAGAAAGCCGGAGAAAAAAGCAGATTATTTTAGCGGCCGTTCCGCCGGCGGTCCCGCACAAAGGCGGCGGGAGCTCCGCGCGGGAGGGGCTGGGGAGCGAAGAATCACTTTTGCGGAGCTTCCCGAAGCCGCCGGGGACGGATTCGAGGGTCAGCTTTTTTCTGCCTCTACCCAGGCGGCTCCCAGCCTCCCCGACACTCCGTCGGAGTCGCTCCTTCATCTCGCGAGCTGCCCCGGCGCCGTCTTCCCGGCGGGCTGCAGCGGTTCCGCTTGCCCGCCCGAGCGGCTCAGGCGCTCCCCGCTCAACTGATTTGCTGCTGCTCCGCTTTTTTCAAGAATTGGTTTCAGGAAATTTGCCGAGCTCAGTCGGGCTTGACTGCGGGAGGCGGGGCTGGCGGGAGAAGACGCGGGACCAGCCGGGAGAGGCGAATTCAGTGCCTGCCTGCACTCGCTACCAGCAGCAGCCTCTGCCGCCACCGAGCCGTGACCCGCCGCCACTGCAACTCTCAGCTGCCTGCCGACTTTCATCAAGCGGCCTTAGAAATGAGCGGGCATTGTTGAAACTGATTTTTTCACTTGAGCAAAAATAACTTTCAATTGTTGCAGCAGACAGGCCGGGTCGGCTCCCGGCTCCCGGCTAATTATTGGGAATTAATTCCTTCGCTGATGAGGCGAGAAAGAGAGAGCGAAAGATGAGGGGAGGCGGCAGACAGTCCAGGAAGCTGCGGACTGCCAAAGACGATGGCGCTCTCTTTTTCTGGAGCTCTAATTGAGCGAACAATGCACAGAGTGCCGCCGCTGCTGCCGCCAACTTTCCCCTCTGATAGCTGCAACTCGCCCCCCCCCCTAGCTTGAGCCCGGCTGCCTCAGTGCGGGCAGAGCAGGCAGACAAGGCATTGCTTTGAAGCCAAGCAGAGAGCCTTTATTGCGGCGGGGGTCAGAGATCCGTATCTGGCCTCCCAGCCAGTGCGTCGCCTCTTTCGCCCCCCCCCCCACTAAACCCGCTGGACAAAGTGGCAGCAGCGACTTGAAAAGGCCAAACACAGGCCGCCCCAACCCCCCTCCGCGCTGCTGCTCAAAAAAGCCCGACGGAAGCCGTGCGAGGGGGGGGCGGCCCAAGCTGAAGGAGCCACCCACAGCTGTCTGTCTCGCTGTCTGTGTCTCCTCTCTCTGCCCCCCCCCCCAAGTCGGGCCCCGGCGCTCCCGCACCCCAGCCCAGGCCGCTTGGCGCCAGCTCTGACAGCAGCGGCGGCAGCGGCGGCAGCGGCCAGCAGCGGAGGGTGAGACTGGGGTTGCCACCGCAGATCCCACGCAGCTCAGGTGGGGCAGCCACCGCCCCCACCCTGCTGAGGGCCATTGTTGCCGCGGCGCCTGGAAGGTGCCAACCGCAGCCCGCCGCCCTGCAGATCTGCCCCCCCCCACCTCGCATGGCCGGCCAGCTCTCTCTGTCTTTTCAAGCCTTGATGGCTTCAGCACCAACCGCTGTCGCCCTGTGCCCCTCCCATCTGCATCTGTAACATCTTGCGCGTCTCGGCCAGCCGGGCATCTTCTTTGTTGTTTTACACGGCAGCGACGGCGGCCTTAGCGACAGATTTTCAAGCTCGGCTCTCGCGGCTCCGCGGGGCCAGGGGCCACTTCAAGTCGTCTCCGCTTGATTCTGGAGCTGGTGAGGGTTTTTGCACGGGCGGTGCCCACTCCCCATTACCCACTCCCCTCTCCCCAATCCCCTCTCCCCAATCCCCTCTACCCACTCCCCTCTCGACTGATCGACCTGCCAGGCTTCGCGGGCCCGAAGGTGGAGATTTCCGCCTGGAAGAGTCCGCAAGAGCTGCTCGGAGACTCTCGCGCTCGGGCGGCAGCCGCCGCCGCCGCCGCCGCCAAGCTCGAAGTCACGCAACGCAGCTGCCCCGCAGTCTCCGGGCCTTTGCGCTGCGCCGGGACTGAGGCTGGAGTCAGGAAGAAGCTGACTGCAGACCGGGGGGCGGCGAGGGCGGGTCAAAGCGGAAGGCGGCGGCTCCGCCGATCCAAGCGGCTCCACGCCCGATGGGCAGCGAAGTGGGAAGCGGCGATGGGGTGGGGCCGATCTCCATCAGCGCCTCCGCCCGGCCCGAAGTGGCTGAAGGACCCCCGGGCCGGGGTTTTGAGGCCGGGAAGCTCCGTGACCCGCAGAGTTTTAATGATGACGCCCCGGACTGTGGAGTGCGGATGCGGGCCGAGGGAGCTCAAAGGCAGGCCTGGGCTTGAGGCGGACGGCAAAGCCAAGGCAGGCTGTACCGTTCTGGGCCCAATTAAGGCGATGCCGCCTACTGAAAGTTGCTCCGCTTTTCACCGGCGGGCCGGTGGGGCTCCGCTTCAGGCAAGAGGTGAGCTCAAATCCCAATTGCTCAAAATTGCTGCTGCGTCTTCTTTCGCTACAACAGCGCCGCCCGAGAGCTAATTGCGATCCAGATCCCGCCACAGGCCTGCAGGGATTTCTCCCCAGACCTCTCGTGCGTTGAAGCAAACAAAACAGAAAAAGAAAACTGCTCAATGCGACACTCACCTGCCATGGCCAGCTGATGGCGCTCGCGCAGCCCAGCCTCCTTGGCCTCGGCCAGTAGCGAGCTCGAGTCGTCCGAGTCCTCGCTGTCGCTCTGGCCGCCCGACTGTCCGCTCTGCTGCTGCCGGCTCCTGCGGGATTCGAGCCCGGGCTGTACAAACACGCCAAGCCCCCAGCCTCCTCGCCTCATCAACTCAGCCCCAAAGCCCTATAATCCGCACGCAGCCGGGCTATTGTTGTCCCGCTGGCGGCAGGCCGCACGCCAGCTCAATTACCGGCCGCCCATTGTGCTCAGCCCGTGGAAAATGTTTGCAACTGCGGTGGCGCCTGCCCGCCTCGCCTGCCCGTCCGGCCGCGGCAACGTGCGAAATCGCCGCCTCCTCCTCCAGCGCCGCGGCCCGGCGTCGCCCCGGAGCTCCTGGCGAGACGCTCACGCGATCCGCCCGCATTGACTGCGGGGCCCCGAGGGCGGCCGCCCTGCCCCTCCCCAACTCCACTTTTCCCTCTGTCTCCACTCCGTCTCGGCTCCTCCGCCCCGATCTGTTGGTAACCGGGAGGCGCCAAATTAGGGCAGTCGCCCCCAAGTGTCAATCAAAAAATTTACAATGCCATGCACACGCGAAGCCCCCTGCCCCCCCCCTCCGTCTCTCGCTCTCTCCGCCTCTCCGCCACTTCTGCTCCGCTCCCTGCAGCCAGCACTGCAACTGCGGCGAGCCGGTGTCCCGGAAGCCCTTGCGAACGGGGTTGTCGATCCAGCGTGCCCGAGCCGGGGCGAAGGGGAAGCGCGGATGTGACACGGAGGGAGCTCAGCATCCCCTGGCCCGGCCATCCCAGCGCAGACGGGCGGGGGAGGCAATGTGAGGAGGAGCTCAATCCCGGTTCTGCCGGGCCAGCTCACCTGGGCTCGAGGAAGCCAAGGAGGCTGCCAGCCTGAAAAAAGCATCTCAAACCCACTCACGCCGAGGGGGCCAGCTTCATACACTGATAGATCCCTATTAGACAATAATTGACTTGTCAGTCTTACGAGTAATGAGTTACTGACACTGATAGCCCGGGATTGGAAGAGCTGTGACTCCAGGTTCTGTTTCTGGCTCTCCTTGGCTCTGCCTTCGAGCAGCTCAGGTGCTGGCTGGGGCTGGGGGGCAGAGCCTTTTGAGAGATATTGCCAAGTGTCACGAAGTTCGCTCGCTGGCCTGAGCGCCCCGCGCTTTTTCTCCCATAATGGCGATATTTGCAAGGCAAATACTAAAGTTAACAGGCTTGCAAGAATAACACTTTGTTAGTTGCTCAGGCAACTATGAAACCCTTCCTCTGAGGGACCTGGGCTTTGGGATTTTGGGATCTGAGATCTGGGATCTGGGATCTGGGATCCGGACAACACGCGCAACTCACCTTTTCATTCTGGTAGGCGGTGACGGCGATGAACTCGGTCTCCTTGAACTGGTGCGTCTCCACCTGGCACCAGGGCAGCTTGGCCAGGTCGTCAGCTCGCACCAGGTGGAACCGGGTCCGGTACTTGTGCATGCTGTTGAGCACCGTCTGAAAGCGGGTGGGGACGCTTGAAAATCTCGCTAATCTCGACGGATGATCTTTGAATCAGTCTTCTGTTCGATTCCCTGAGCTCTAGTATAATCCCCTGATTCCTGATTCGATCCCTGATCCCTGATTTGATCCCCTGAGCTCTAGTATAATCCCTGATTCCTGATTCGATGATCCCTGACCCTGATTTGATCCCCTGATCCTGATTTCCCCCCCTGCTCTGATCCCCTGCCTGATTCTGCCCTGATCCTGATTTGATCCCCTGATCCCAGATTTGATCCCCCTCACTTCTTGTTGTCCCTGCGGCCCGAGCCGGTGTCCCGGAAGCCCTTGGCGAACGGGTTGTTGTCGATCTTCAGCTGTGTGATCTGCCAAAAAGCGGGGCGGGGGAAGCGCGGATGTGACACGGAGGGAGCTCAGCATCCCCTGGCCCGGCCATCCCAGCGCAGACACCTGTTTAGCTCGAAGTGATGAGGCAACATCCTCTTCGAAACTAAGGTAAAAAATATGTTGAAAAAAGCATCCGGTTCTGCCGGGCCCTCCCTGGCGCTAACGAGGGGGCGACAGCTTCGCCATGGAGAGCCAGGACTGCAGCCTGCAGTCACAGCTCTTCCTCAAACCCACATTGATTGCACATTGTCTTGCCGTTCATACACTGATAGATCCCTTATAGACATATAGATGACTTGTCAGTATACGAGTAATGAGTTACTGAAGTCTGTAGTCAGTTATCGGGATTGGGGAAGAGCTGTGACTCCAGGTTCTGTTTCTGGCTCTCCTTGGCTCTGCCTTCGAGTTCGCAGCTCAGTGCCTCATTAAAATTTGATGCAGAGTGGCTGGGGGGAGTTTTGAGAGATATTGCAAGTGTCACGAAGTTCGCTCGCTGGCCTGAGCGCCCCGCGCTTTTTCTCCCATAATGGCGATATTTGCAAGGCCAAATACTAAAGTTAACAAGGCTTGCTTGAAGAATAACACTTTGTTAGTTGCTCAGGCAACTATGAAACCCTTCCTCTGAGGGACCTGGGCTTTGGGATTTTGGGATCTGAGATCTGGGATCTGGGATCTGGGATCCGGACAACACGCGCAACTCACCTTTTCATTCTGGTAGGCGGTGACGGCGATGAACTCGGTCTCCTTGAACTGGTGCGTCTCCACCTGGCACCAGGGCAGCTTGGCCAGGTCGTCAGCTCGCACCAGGTGGAACCGGGTCCGGTACTTGTGCATGCTGTTGAGCACCGTCTGAAAGCGGGTGGGGACGCTTGAAAATCTCGCTAATCTCGACGGATGATCTTTGAATCAGTCTTCTGTTCGATTCCCTGAGCTCTAGTATAATCCCCTGATTCCTGATTCGATCCCTGATCCCTGATTTGATCCCCTGAGCTCTAGTATAATCCCTGATTCCTGATTCGATCCCTGATCCCTGATTTGATCCCCTGATTCCTGATTTGATCCCCTGATCCCTGATTTGATCCCCTGAGCTCTGGTATAATCCCCTGATTCCTGATTTGATCCCCTGATCCCTGATTTGATCCCCTGATCCAGATTTGATCCCTCGATCCCTGATTTGATCCCCTGAGCTCTGGTATAATCCCCTGATTCCTGATTTGATCCCCTAATCCCTGATTTGATCCCCTGATCCCTGATTGATCCCCCGATCCCTGAGTTGATCCCCTGATCCCCTGAGTTGATATCCCGATCCCTGAGTTGATCCCCTGATCCCCTGAGTTGATACCCCGATCCCTGAGTGATCCCTCGCCACTCACGTAGCCGTGCTTGTCCGCAATGTTGTTGGTCAGCTTCAGCTTGTGGAAGGAGATGACTTTGCTCATCCACTGTTCGCCCGCGGCCGGACTGTCCGGGTGGATGTACATTCGCTTGGCCGGCTCCGGATCTGCCTTGCCGGCCACTGTCCACTTGCCCGAGTGGAATTTGTAGCGGTTCTCGTCGCAGGGGACCACGTCCATGAGCAGGATGTACTTGGACTTGGGGTCCAGGCCGCTCACCCGCAGCTTGAAGGCGGGGAACATTCTCCTGGCGGGGTGGTGGCGATTCTTGTCTCGAATATGTGCAACTGGGGTTTGGCGAACTGACCAGTGCAGGCCTGCTGATCGTCACTTTTAACTGCCTACCCGCATGGCATCAAAAAGGTGAGATTCAGAAAGGTGAGGTTCACATAGGTGAGATTCATAGAGGTGAGATTCAGAAAGGTGAGGTTCACATAGGTGAGATTCATAGAGGTGAGATTCAGAAAGGTGAGGTTCACATAGGTGAGATTCATGGAGGTGAGATTCATAGAGGTGAGATTCACATAGGTGAGATTCATAGAGGTGAGATTCAGAAAGATGAAGTTCACATAGGTGAGATTATAGAGGTGAGATTCAGAAAGGTGAGGTTCACATAGGTGAGATTCATAGAGGTGAGATTCAGAAAGGTGAGGTTCACATAGGTGAGATTCATAGAGGTGAGATTCAGAAAGGTGAGATTCATAGAGGTGAGATTCCTAGATTTGAGATTCATAAATGTGAGATTTTCAGAGAGTTGAGATTCATAGAGGTGAGATTCCTAGATGTGAGATTCATAAATGTGAGATTTTCAGAGGTGAGCTTTTCAAAGAGGTGAGATTCATAGAGGTGAGATTCCTGGATGTGAGATTCAGAAAGGTGAGTTTCATAGAGGTGAGATTCATAGAGGTGAGATTCCTGGATGTGAGATTCAGAAAGGTGAGTTTCATAGAGGTGAGATTCATAGAGGTGAGATTCCTGGATGTGAGATTCAGAAAGGTGAGTTTCATAGAGGTGAGATTCATAGAGGTGAGATTCCTGGATGTGAGATTCAGAAAGGTGAGTTTCATAGAGGTGAGATTCATAGAGGTGAGATTCCTGGATGTGAGATTCAGAAAGGTGAGGTTCACATAGGTGAGATTCATAGAGGTGAGATTCATAGAGGTGAGGTTCATAGAGGTGAGAATTCATATAGGTGAGATTCATAGAGGTGAGATTCATAGAGGTGAGATTCATAGAGGTGAGGTTCATAGAGGTGAGAATTCATATAGGTGAGATTCATAGAGGTGAGATTTATAGAGGTTAGATCCAAAAAGGTGAGATCCATAGAGGTGAGATCCATAGAGGTGAGATTCAATGTGATGTCGGAGATGAGATGGGCACAGGTGAGCCTAGAGATGCAGTGACAATATGCTAGAAGCTGGCAGCAAGATATGATAGGGGATAAAAATGAGGCAATGGGCGAAGGCCAAAGGTGCACCGCAACTCAATGAGTTATCAGTGTAGAAAATCTTCAATAGGCAACCCTGCGAGCTGCATTGGGTTGCACAATGGGCCTCTACTCGGTGGGGGGGGGAGATTTGCGAGCATAGATAAGACTAGATCTGGGTGGGGCCTGAATGGCCACGGCTCCCCATTTATCTCGCATGGCAAACACTCCAAATCCGGCTGTTGGTTTAAAAACCCAAATCGAAATGAGGATGAAGTTGCGCTGCCCCGACGGAGGCTGCGGCCGAGGCGGCTGCGGCGGCGGCGGCGGCTCCCATTTTCTCCCCTCTTTGTCCGCGCCCGTGTTTGCCTTCTGCCTGCCGTCCGCGGGATCGAACTCCCACTTGTGCCCGCGTCCCCGTCCTCCCAGTCCCGCATTGTTGCGGCCCGGTGAGCTCCTCGATTGCTCCGGGTGGGATTTTTTGAGCGAAAAAAGTCGGACGTAAGGGGAAAATGACAGGCGGGCCGGTGGGGGGCTGCAGTTGCCGGGCGCTGAGTCAATCTTCGGGATTTATTTCCCCATAGATCTTGAGACTTAGGCGGCAGAACAATCCGGGTATCCAGGTGAGTGGCCTGAGAAGTCTGTGAGACAATTCTGAGCAATCCTGCCGCTGAAGAGGACTCCAGCGGCTTTGGAAACTGTAAAACATCGAGCTAGAAGCCGCTTCTGACTCTTAATGGTTTTTTTCTGATTTTCAGAAAATCTTCTTTGTTTTGCGCTCGATGGAGGGGATTCGAGCCGACGGAAGCGCCCCACACGAACTGGATGGGAGCCCATTGAATGTTCCTAGCAACCATTGATTCTCCTAGCAACCATTGATTGAGACTTGAAGAGAAACTTTGGCTTAGTCTCAACTCAGGATCTAGAGGGTCTATAGTTTAGTCTCTCAGATCTAGAGGGTCTATAGTTTAGTCTCTCTTGCAGTTTAAGATCCTCTCAGATCTAGAGGGTCTCCTAAGTTTATTTTCTCAGATCTAGAGAGGAGATCTAAGTTTATTTTCTCAGATCTAGAGGGAGTTTAGTCTCAGATCTAGAGGGTTTAGTTTTCTCAGATCTAGAGGGTCTATAGTTTAGTCTCTCAGATCTAGAGGGTCTATAGTTTAGTCTCTCAGATCTAGAGGGTCTATAGTTTAGTCTCTCAGATCTAGAGGGTCTTAGTTTAGTTCTCAGATCTAGAGGGTCTATAGTTTAGTCTCTCAGATCTAGAGGGTCTATAGTTTAGTCTCTCAGATCTAGAGGGTCTATAGTTTAGTCTCTCAGATCTAGAGGGTCTATAGTTTAGTCTCTCAGATCTAGAGGGTCTATAGTTTAGTCTCTCAGATCTAGAGGGTCTATAGTTTAGTCTCTCAGATCTAGAGGGTCTATAGTTTAGTTCTCAGATCTAGAGGGTCTATAGTTTAGTCTCAGATCTAGAGGGTCTATAGTTTAGTCTCTCAGATCTAGAGGGTTTATTTTCTCAGATCTAGAGGGTCTATAGTTTAGTCTCTCAGATCTAGAGGGTCTATAGTTTAGGCTCTCAGATCTAGAGGGTCTATAGTTTAGTCTCTCAGATCTAGAGGGTCTATAGTTTAGTCTCTCAGATCTATAGAGGGTCTATAGTTTAGCCTCTCAGATCTAGAGGGTCTATAGTTTAGTCTCTCAGATCTAGAGGGTCTATAGTTTAGTCTCTCAGATCTATAGAGGGTCTATAGTTTATTCTCTCAGATCTATATAGGGTCTATAGTTTATTTTCTCAGATCTAGAGGGTCTATAGTTTAGTCTCTCAGATCTAGAGAGATCTAGAGAGATATAGTTTAGTCTCTCAGATCTAGAGGGATCTAGAGAGAGATAGTTTAGTCTCTCAGATCTAGAGAGTCTATAGTTTAGTCTCTCAGATCTAGAGGGTCTATAGTTTAGTCTCTCAGATCTAGAGGGTCTATAGTTTAGTCTCTCAGATCTAGAGGGTCTATAGTTTAGTCTCTCAGATCTAGAGGGTCTATAGTTTAGTCTCTCAGATCTAGAGGGTCTATAGTTTATTTTCTCAGATCTAGAGGGTCTATAGTTTAGTCTCTCAGATCTAGAGGGTCTATAGTTTAGTCTCTCAGATCTAGAGGGTCTATAGTTTAGTCTCTCAGATCTAGAGGGTCTATAGTTTAGTCTCTCAGATCTAGAGGGTCTATAGTTTAGTCTCTCAGATCTAGAGGGTCTATAGTTTAGTCTCTCAGATCTAGAGGGTCTATAGTTTAGTCTCTCAGATCTAGAGGGTCTATAGTTTAGTCTCTCAGATCTAGAGGGTCTATAGTTTAGTCTCTCAGATCTAGAGGGTCTATAGTTTAGCCTCTCAGATCTAGAGAGATCTATAGTTTAGTCTCTCAGATCTAGAGGGTCTATAGTTTAGTCTCTCAGATCTAGAGGGTCTATAGTTTAGTCTCTCAGATCTAGAGGGTCTATAGTTTAGTCTCTCAGATCTAGAGGGTCTATAGTTTAGTCTCTCAGATCTAGAGGGTCTATAGTTTAGTCTCTCAGATCTAGAGGGTCTATAGTTTAGTCTCTCAGATCTAGAGGGTCTATAGTTTAGTCTCTCAGATCTAGAGGGTCTATAGTTTAGTCTCTCAGATCTAGAGGGTCTATAGTTTAGTTCTCAGATCTAGAGGGTCTATAGTTTAGTCTCTCAGATCTAGAGGTCTATAGTTTAGTCTCTCAGATCTAGAGGGATCTATAGTTTAGTCTCTCAGATCTAGAGGTCTATAGTTTAGTCTCTCAGATCTAGAGGGTCTATAGTTTAGTCTCTCAGATCTAGAGGGTCTATAGTTTAGTCTCTCAGATCTAGAGGGTCTATAGTTTAGTCTCTCAGATCTAGAGGGTCTATAGTTTAGTCTCTCAGATCTAGAGGGTCTATAGTTTAGTCTCTCAGATCTAGAGGGTCTATAGTTTAGTCTCTCAGATCTAGAGGGTCTATAGTTTAGTCTCTCAGATCTAGAGGGTCTATAGTTTAGTCTCTCAGATCTAGAGGGTCTATAGTTTAGTCTCTCAGATCTAGAGGGTCTATAGTTTAGTCTCTCAGATCTAGAGGGTCTATAGTTTAGTCTCTCAGATCTAGAGGGTCTATAGTTTAGTCTCTCAGATCTAGAGGGTCTATAGTTTAGTCTCTCAGATCTAGAGGGTCTATAGTTTAGTCTCTCAGATCTAGAGGGTCTATAGTTTAGTCTCTCAGATCTAGAGGGTCTATAGTTTAGTCTCTCAGATCTAGAGGGTCTATAGTTTAGTCTCTCAGATCTAGAGGGTCTATAGTTTAGTCTCTCAGATCTAGAGGGTCTATAGTTTAGTCTCTCAGATCTAGAGGGTCTATAGTTTAGTCTCTCAGATCTAGAGGGTCTATAGTTTAGTCTCTCAGATCTAGAGGGTCTATAGTTTAGTCTCTCAGATCTAGAGGGTCTATAGTTTAGTCTCTCAGATCTAGAGGGTCTATAGTTTAGTCTCTCAGATCTAGAGGGTCTATAGTTTAGTCTCTCAGATCTAGAGGGTCTATAGTTTAGTCTCTCAGATCTAGAGGGTCTATAGTTTAGTCTCTCAGATCTAGAGGGTCTATAGTTTAGTCTCTCAGATCTAGAGGGTCTATAGTTTAGTCTCTCAGATCTAGAGGGTCTATAGTTTAGTCTCTCAGATCTAGAGGGTCTTATGCTATATACGCTCGTATCAGACTCATGGCTCAATTTATGCTGACTCGGACTCAATAAATTCCCCCTATAGGGCCAGCCTCAATAGCCACTTCACACAAACCTGACAATATCCACGACATCCCCACAGGCCTCACCTGCCAGACTTGGTGATGACCATCTCGGTGCCCAGCTCGTAGAACTGTCTCCACAGCGGTAGCTCCGCCAGCTCCACCTCCGGGTTGTCCTTTTTCCTCGTGGCCTTCTCCTCGTCCCGGATCTGCTGCAGGTACTGCGGAGTGACGCTGGGCGGCAGCGGAAACTGGCCGCCCATGTGCTGGTAGGCCTGCAGCAGCGGGTCCGCCGGCAGCCCCCTACCCAGCCAGCCGCCGCCGCCGCCGCCGCCGCTGCCGCCGGGGAAGCCGAAGGGCGCGGGCAGCGGGAAGCGGGAGCTCCAGAGCGGCCGGACGCTGCTGGCCGAAGGGAAATGGGGGGCGTCGAACATTTGGCTTTGCTGAGCGGGGCCGAACCTGACAATTGTTTGGATGCTTGACTCGGCCCGAATTATCTGGGAGGCGCCTCATATTTGTGTCTCCGGGCCCGGCCTGCCGCTCCAATCTGGCCGCTCAGCTGGGCCCGCCACCCCCGAGCTGCAGCCGGATTGGCTGGGCTGGGCCGGGCGCCCTCATTGGTCCGCCTACCGCTGCTGCTGCTGCTCTGCTCAGAGCGAGCCCTACTCAAGTCAGGACCCACCACCCCCTCCAGCTCACCTCACCGTCTCACCCGAAAGGCGCCAATTTGGCTGCCAAGACAAGAGGGGCATTGGGGGGGGGGGTGCAGGCCACACAGAGCAGGCAGCGGTGCAGGCCACTGCTTTGAGCTGCTCACAGCTACCAGATCATAAAAGTGTCAGTGTAATGCCAACATCATAGCGCTTGTCTCCCCTCCCCTCTATCTCTCTCACGGCTGAGACTACAATTCTTCTTCTATTCTTATCCACTTGAGTCCGACAAGAGCACTTGTCAGGCGCCTCAGTCTCAAAGACTGGCAAAGCAAAGCAGCTCAAATTTGACCCCTGCGGCCAGACAGTCGCGCGGCCGGGTCGCACAAAATAAATTTTGGCGGCAGAGCAGGCTGCACCGGCCCCCCCGGTCCCACAGTGCCGCAGGAGCGGCGGGGGGAGGCTCGCGGCCGTTTCGTTGATGAAGGAGGGGCCGCAGACCGCACCGAATCGAACGTGTAAACCCGCGTGTTTTACAGCTTGTCAGACACTGCGGCACCGGGCCAGGGCGATGATTGAGGGGCCCCCGCCTGCCTTCTGTGGCAGCCTCGCTCTGGCGGCCCGGCGCGACCTGGCGCCGACTCGCCCCCTCCCAGCCTCCGAGCCTCATTCATCCACAGCACTCACGATGGCATGGCAAGGTGTAATGGCCAGCTCGCTGACAATATCTATAATAACAAAATTGCTGCAGTAAACCCGCCAGAGATCTTATCGCTGCGACTCTGAGCTGCAATTTCAACTGCAGGCATTTAAACAGAGAAATTTGCTCGGTCTATTCTCTCAATCCCCTCTGTTTGAACACGTGGCCAGCAAGAATAACCGGGGGCAGAAATCGCACACAAAGAAGACGCCTGAAAACCGGCAGGTTTAAAAAGACTTTGCTTGGAAGGGCAATCGCCACCCTGCAGCTTTTTACTGCCCCGATATTACTCAAATGGAGCAGGAGGGCTCAGTTGCTCAGATTGGCTGTCAGAGATCCGCCCAAAAAGTAAGGATTGGGGATTCCAAAGCAGTAAGCCGCGATTTTATGGTAGGCAGGCGGCCTGGCAGACTCAAAAGCCGTGGAGACAAGATTGCACCACTGATCCAGGCAGGCATAAACTGCTCAGGTGCATGGGAGCTCAGCAGGGTCGCATTGTTGATCCTCCGCGGGGCGATAAATGCCGCCCGACCCGACAACAGGCTAATCTGATAATGATTGCGCTAACAACTCGGCAACCCCCGGCGCCGAGACCGACTCGCTTGAATTGCACCGTGCTCGCGGAGAGCCGGGGCCGCATGATCTCTGAGCTACTTGTTGAACCATGCAGGCCCTGCTCTCTCAGTGCTCGCATGTGTTAACACAAGTCAAGCCCCATGCATATCAGAATTAGCACCTGTAATTCGGGTTGCGCAATCTCTTGTCAAACACCTGATAACAACAAAAACTGGCCGCGACCCCTGCCCACCCCATTATTTAGTTTGAACGCAGGTGTCAACAGGTAAACGCCAGTGCAGCGCTATCCGAATCAATTCACACTTGAAGCCTTACTCCAGCACGGGAGGGCTCAGTGATATGAGGCCAACTGCAGCGCTCAGCATGTCGCAGGAGATACGGAGAGAGCGGTCGGACAGGAGGGCGGGTGCCGGCGCCGGCGCTGTCTGAGCGGCGGCAGCGTCGGTCCCGGCAGTCTCACACAGAAGCCGTTGGTGCGGACTGGCAATGGGCGAGAATTAGGGGGAGGGGAGAAGGGAGGGAGTTAACACGGTGGCGGACATGAAAACTCTGCGTGTCCTCTGTCACTTCTCACAGCCGTCTCACTCATAGCATAAAGCAACCCGGCACCCCAAGCCGCCGCCGCCGTCACAGACGGCGCCAGTCGCGCCAGAAATCGCCCTGGCTTGAGTCGGGGGGGGGGGAGGGTGAGTGCAGCGAGGGGAGGCAGTGCAATGCCAGTCTAGTGGCAAAGTCTCTCATTCATTCAGCTTTAGCGGGGGGGGGGGTTGGGGCTTTTGAACTGGGCATACAACAGCCCGCCTGGTGACCACAGCGAGTGAGAGAGAGGTGGCGGCAGCCAGCCGTGATAAGCAGCATTGACGCAGGTGAGAAAGTGGCGCCGATTGACAAGCTTCCAACACTGCGCCCCCCCCCCCTGTCTGCCATGCAGCGGTGCCCGCACCGCACCGCGTCTGAGCTGGCGGGGTTGGGGGGGGGCGGCTGCGCGGCGGCGGCGGCGGCAGTCGCAGAAGCAGAAACGAGAAGCGCAGCTGATGAGACACGGCGAGCCGCCTTGCGTGCGCCGCGGGGTGACAGCGCGGCCTCAGGGCAGCTCAGCGGCCGCCCGCCTCCTCCTCATTGCCGGCAGCCATGGGAGAATCGGAGTGGAAGGCGCGGCACCTGACGCTGTAAAACAGCGCGTGCTGCTGCCGGTGCCGCGCCGGCAAGTCTGCAGCCAGGCGAATGCGCGGCACTGGAGACACGCACTGCTCAGACAGGCGCTCGTAGGGGCGGCAGCTCATTGCCGGGCTGTCCTCGTTGCTCAGTTTTTTGCTGAGCTGCTTTAGGGGTTTCAAATTAAATTCCAGACAGATTAAAAACCCATCAGGACCGTCGCAATAATTGCTTCTCCTAGAAGAGAAACTGCAGGAGAAAAATCGCGGCAGACAGCTGACAGGCCCAAGTTGACGTGACAGGCGCCGTTGCAGCAGCGCTGCCAATTAATTTGAAAGATTTCATTTAAAAAAGCGCTCGAAGGAGCAGCGCCAGAAAAAGGCCCCCACCCGGTCTCCAAGGCCGCCTGTCTGTTTCCGCTGCCCTGCCGTGAAAAGCTTTTCCTGCTCCAAGACTCAGCGAGCTGCGTTGACAGCTGATGGCTGCATTTGTTTTTCTCAGCATTATAAAAGTCGCTAAACATGCTCACAATACAGTACTGACAGTAGTGTGCAGAACTGCACATATGTCATGAATGAGGTTTCGGAGGTCCACTGAGACACTTGAACAGCCGTGACCTCAGCACTAAATCAGTATGAGCAGCAGTGACCTCAGCACTAAATCAGTATGAGCAGCAGTGACCTCAGTACTAAATCAGTGAGCAGCAGTGACCTCAGCACCAAGTCAGTGAGCAGCAGTGACCTCAGCACTAAATCAGTGAGCAGCAGTGACCTCAGCACTAAATCAGTGAGCAGCAGTGACCTCAGCACTAAATCAGTGAGCAGCAGTGACCTCAGTACTAAATCAGTGAGCAGCAGTGACCTCAGCACTAAATCAGTGAGCAGCAGTGACCTCAGCACTAATCAGTGAGCAGCAGTGACCTCAGCACTAAATCAGTGAGCAGCAGTGACCTCAGCACTAAACCAGTGAGCAGCAGTGACCTCAGCACTAAATCAGTGAGCAGCAGTGACCTCAGCACTAAATCAGTGAGCAGCAGTGACCTCAGCACTAAATCAGTGAGCAGCAGTGACCTCAGCACTAAATCAGTGAGCAGCAGTGACCTCAGCACTAAGTCAGTGAGCAGCAGTGACCTAAATAAATTTCACAAGCCCAGAGTTGTCACTCTTCCCGATTCCACCACGAGATGCTTCTAGCGATCATGCAGCAGAGAGTGATGGTGCCACTCTGGAGGATGATCTGTGTTGGACTAAGTTGCAATGATTTATTTATTCTGAACACATCAAGTTAATAAAGCATTAGGTAAAAGCATATTTTGATTACAACGTAACAATCAGTCGGGTACTGAACCAAAGCTGATAAACCTATTGTCTCAAACAGATTTATTTACTCGTAGTAGAAATTGAAATCGGAATGTCTATAGATAAAATTATTATTAAAAAGCATAATATGGCTTAGCACACAGCCAACATGCACATATAGAGGTTAAAATGGGAAATACAGATATATACACGGAATGGATATATCAAATTTTAGATGCATACTACTTACAGCCTCAGTAGTGTATTTGCTAGTAAGACATGTAGGATTCCAATCAACTGATTATAAGAAAAGAATCGCGATCGAACGAACAGAAGTCGCGCAGAGCACAGCATCAGCGCTAGCGGATGCTGAGGATGTAAAGAGAAGGCAGTCAAGAAGCAGCAATTTATAAAAAAGCAGAGTTGTTCCAAGCTAAGGCTGGCTGCCCGGCAGTCAAATTCCCGACGCAAAGAGGCGCAGCAGGCAGCTCGCCGCGGTCAGCAGCGCCACTCGGCTGAAGGCGGGCCCGACCGATTGGCCAGAGAGCTGCGATGGAGAGCGGATTGAATAATTCATAAATCTGCTACTCAATCCCGACTGATGTTCACGCATTCACTATTGATGTTCACGCATTCACTACTGGTGTTCACGCATTCACTACTGGTGTTCACGCATTCACTACTTGTGTTCACGCATTCACTACTGGTGTTTACACATTCACTGCTGATGTTCACGCATTCACTGCAGTAACTACTAGCGCACTGAAATGCGTAGCCCAGCCCCTCACCGTGACATAGTAGTTGCAGAGGTCACCCCGACAGCACTCTACGCAGCTCCAGTCGGTGAACCAGTCGTAGGTGCAGGACCGCTGGGTGATGTCCCGCTGCTTGATGCAGGCGGAATAGCTGACGCAGCCCTTGCTGATGTAGTGCTTCCGCTCGGCCAGCGGTGTCCAGTAGCTGGTAGGGGTTGTGTAGTGCACGTGCGAGATGCAGGCGTCCTCATCCGGGGTGCAGGGGGTGCTCAGCCGGACGCAGGCGTCGCCATTGCCCTCAATGTTGCGGCATTCGTAGCACTTGATGGCGTCGGCTGAGGTTTAAGTGGAGCGATGGCGGCCACGTGAGTACAGGGCTTTGGCTCTAAGTAAACTTTAGAGCATTGAATATCGTTAGCAATGGTACTTGTAGTATATTGTATAGTACTGAGAACACAGAGCAAAGAAGTTCACCTTGTTAGAGACAAATGAAGTAAGTTTGGGATTATCTAGGTTGAAGGACTTTAATATAGGCAACAAGGATCAAGATTAAGATTAAGGCCATGATTAAAGTCTATGTAGTTACTATTTAGAGTTGGAGGGAAAAATAAGACAGCCTTCTATTTGAAATCCAGGCTATGATATTTGTTATGGGCCTGAGAAACTAGACAAAGGTTTTGAATAAAAAACTATAAACAACTAGCATATAGTTTTATTCTGAACTTTTTATATAAATCAAATTTAAAGCAATATTTTAAATCTAAAATTCTAAGAAAGACAGTCAAATGATAATTAAAAAGACGAAAGCATCTTTTTTATTCTTCATAAATTATTTAAATTTTCAATGCACTTAGCATTTAAATGTTTTTTATAGTTTGTTCCATGCTCAGGAAGATATTTTTAATGGCAAAAAATTAGAGTGTACAAACAATAGTTATGCACTAATTAATACATATGGGGCATAGCAAAAGCATAACAGAAATTTTAGCACATAGTAATACATAGCAAATGCTAAAAAAAACTTTTAGCTCACAATGAATTACCTAAAACATGTCATCTACATGTGTATGCATAAAATGTGTTTTTTGATTTAATTGATATACGAGGGCTGCTTAATAAGTTCGCGGAAAACCAAACTTATCTTCAAGCGAATCAAACGAAATTTTATGAACTTTTTTCTTCAGATATTGGCATCTTACACACAATTTTTCAGCCAGTTTGGCCAAAATGTTGCGACGCAGTGGCCGAAGAAGTGATGAAACCCCCGCTCCAGTGCTGCGCCTGACTGAGCGCGACAGGCGAGTCGCAATTCTGGTCCAATTCTGGCTTGGCCTGTCTGCCTCCGAATGCTTGCAGACGCTTCAAAAGGCCCTTGAGAGTGAAGCCCCATCCCAGACGATGGTGTACAAGTGGTTCGGTCGATTCCGCTCCGGCTGTATGGAGCTGGACGATGATGAACGTGAAGGCCATCCAAATTCGTCCATCTCGGACACGACTGTGGCCAGTGTCCAAAAGCTGCTCGATGCAGACCGCCGAGTGACGATTCGGGAAATCAAAAAACATGTCGGGATTTCGGATTCAAGCATCATTACTATCTTGCACGATCACCTCGGCATGAGGAAGGTGTCAGCTCGCTGGGTCCCTCATCAACTGAAGCCGGCTCAGATGCAGGCCCGCGTGGATTTTGCGAACTTCATGCTCGACAAGTTCGACGCAGGCGCCTCAAATTTGGTGGACGGCATCCTCACAGGTGATGAAACGTGGGTGTACTTTTATGATCCCGAGACAAAAGTACAGAGCAAGCAGTGGGTCGCCTTTGAGGAGGATTCGCCCTTGAAATTTCATCGCGAGCGAAGCGTCGGCAAAGTGATGGCTGCGGTGTTTTTCCGTCGGTGCGGAATTCTGCCGCCTGTTCTGCTCGAGGAGGGAGCCACAGTGACTGGCAGCTGGTACTCCAGTGTCTGCCTGCCGCAGGTGCTGGAATTCCTGCGTCGAGAGCGGCCAAAGACCAGAGATCGCGGCATTTTCCTGCACCACAACAACGCGCCCGCTCACAGAGCCAGTGTCACGCAGCAGTTCTTGGCATCAACTGAGCTGACTCTGCTGCCGCATCCGGCCTACTCGCCCGACCTCGCGCCTGCAGACTTCTTTCTCTTTCCGAAGATCAAGAAAAATCTGAAGGGGAAGCGCTTCGACACTCGTGAGGAGCTGGAACAGGCGTTGAATGCGGAGCTGGAAGCCGTCACAAAGGCGGAATTGAGGGACTGCTTTGCGGCGTGGTTTCATCGGATGAAGAAATGCATTGATCTGGCTGGGGACTATGTTGAGAAGTGCCATTAGGTTGGGCTAAGTGTGTGTAAAATTTCACGACTGTGCGATAACTATAAGTATGTTTTTCCGCGAACTTATTAAGCAGCCCTCGTATGTGCCAATTAATAACATTTGGATAAATAAAAATGAATATTTAAAATAAAAATAGTACTTCTTTGTATAGTTTTAACTGATTTTGATTTGAATATTTTAAATGTAAGCAAAAATAAAACAAAGAGTTTTTACTAGAAAAGCATTTAAAAGCTGCAAGTATTGATTTATTATTTTAACTTTTGTTTAAATTATTATTCTATAATGTAGCATTTTTTAATGCTACTATGCTCTAAGTATATTCCCATGCACATGTGACACCTTCCTAAATATAGAGCCTTAGGGTTTATAGAGCCTTAAAGCTTTAGGGTCTAAATATTGAGTTTAGGGTAGGTGCAAAATTTGGTGTAATTTGGTTGAGTGGTTTTGGGAGTCTATAGCAATCAAAATTGTACATAGATAGATGCACAGACAGAGTTTTCATTTTTATAAGTATATATTTTCCATGAAAAAGACTATCTTCTTGACTATAGTCATAAAGACACTCTATTGATAAATGTTCAATGTAGATATTAGCAGACTTTTAATACAAATTGACTCCAAGTTTTGCTTATCTCCTATTAGCTATCTTTCTTATTATACTTCATACTATCAGAATTGCTATAGCTCTTCTCATATTCTCAATATAGCTAAGAAACTAGTATTAATAGGTTTTTGTTTAAGTACAAATATGTCAACAATGTTTATTATTAGGTAACCAACTGGGTCATTCCATGAGAGGGTCCTATCATGTTTTTGAACTTTAAGCACTTGTAACATTTAAGCCATAATAGATAAAACAAAGCTGCAAAAGGCAGGCTATGTCAAACTTCTAGTTTTATATTTTTATATAGCTGCTTATGAATTCTAAAACAACCAAACACATAGTAGAGACATAAACAATGTTGACAGTTGTTTGATGATGAAAAACAACTATCATGAGACCTTCTTGTCGAATGATACAACTGAATAGTTAACTAGTCATTTTGCCCATAAACCATTTCAGCTATGGACATTTTGCCCTAGACTATTTCATATATACTATTTTGCCTATAGACCATTTTGGCCATGGATCATTTTGCTTCTACTAAGCTAACTGGATTAGTTTGGCCAAGGATTACAAGGAAAATGGTAATAAATACCCAAACTTGGAGAAAGTTGATAAATTTTTTAATACTATTCATATTTATAATATATTATATTAATTATATATTTTATTCTTTTAGCATTCTTGGTTTTATAGTGCTTATAACCAAAACCTTTTTTATCCTTTGATTAAAATGGCTTATTGCACTTTTGAAAGGAATGACAATCTTAGAAAAAAATTATAATAATACACAACAATTGTAATAAATACAATTGTAGTAACACAATTATAAGGTTGTGTTTATAGCAATAATTCATATTTTATTACATAATAAAATTAAAAATTAGCATTATAAAGACAGAACTAAAGATACATATATAGCTATATTGCTAAATTATATAATACCATTTCAGCTGAAATGCCTATAACCAAACTGGTTTATGGGCAAAACAGACTATGGGCAAAATGGTCTGAGGGCAAAATGTCCATAGCAAAATAGTTTGAAGGCAAAAAATTAGAATAACTTGTCATACATTTGGGCATTTCCGCCAAATAGGGACACAAATTGTGTCCGAGTGTGCAAAGAAGAAGAAAAAAGTTGAAAACAGGAAATCTAACTAGAATTTGTTATTAAATTTTTTTTTATCTTGTAAAAGCACAAGAAATTTTCTGGTAACAATAAAAGTTGCCATAAAAGTTATACTGATCTAAGAAGACGATTAATACCGTAGGAGCATAAAATTTTATATTGAGGCGTAATTGCTTGATTATAATTAACTTTCTTTCAGTCAATAATTTTTTAATTGTTTCTTAATGCTTTTAATCAACTTTTTAATTCAGATTTTGTTATTTTTGCGCATAAGTTCATACGATATTTTTTAACTTTGTCAAAATGTTTTTTTCTGCACGATATACCGAACGTAAATCTCTAATTTTACTTTTCAGTAACTAGCCGATCACCGTAATTATTCAGAAGTTCCAGTGCAACTTTGCAAGCAGCAAGAAATGCATATGCTTCCACAATCTAGAGAAAGTTTTTCTGAAGCAATATTACAAGTAAATGTGGGGAAAATTGATTTAGTACTATGTAAATTAATATCTACATACTATAGTGCAAAATGTAAATTACATTTTTATTGATAAATAAACAAGAAATTAATGTGAAACTGTTTTATTTTCCAGCTTTTATACTTAATGATAGTCTTGTAAGACTGATTTTGAGAAAAAAACTAGCGAAAAATAAAATAAAGGGTACAACATGAAAATACATCTCGTGTAAGTAGTGTGCTTACTACATTTAAATGTTAATATTTAAGGTATTTTGATAGATTAAGGTTCAGCAGACCACTTTTTGTGAAGCTCTGTATGTCGGCAATCCATAAATATATCGTTTTCAGCTAATGAAAAGCACTAAAAAAAATTATTGGGTACAACATGAGTACAATCTTGTGGTTAAGATGTCACATCGAAAAAAAATTAATGTCTTAGAAAAATGTATTAAGCAAATTCTATTGCTAAAAAATATACTGATACATCATCGCAAAGATGTTTTCCTTCATTTAAGCTAAAAAACATGTAGATTGAAAGCCTTATGAGTAAATGAGAGGGTACAACATGAGTACAAACGATACAAAAACTTACCGTTTATAATTTTTGGTATAGCAAGAAAACTGACAAAAATCAATGACTTCTTGCAGGTGTTGTGACGAAAAGGAATGATTTTAACAAAGTTTAATGTGTTTTTTTATGAAACAAAGAGAATAACTATCAAGAATGTTTTTTTTCGCTCTTTTATTCAATGTTGAAGTTAAAAATTGTGTGTTTGGACATCCAAAAAAGTGGCGTCTACGTAAGTTTAAAATGGTTTATTCAACATTAATTTTGCGATTAACAATCTTTAAATAGCTTTAAATTGAGCAAAAGTGGTTGTATTTTACAGTTTAAGTCCTTGTTTGACTTCAATTAGCTGGCTTAAGCTACAATTCATCATTTTCTGTTTGTTGAAGTGTAATTTTCCGATAGTGCCTAATTGGCGGAAATGCCCATTTGTTAATTTGATCAAATTATTTGCTAATCAAAAATAAATTAGAACAAGCAGAACCTCAAAATACAAATTACTATAATCTGGCTAGAATTAAAATAAAGAAAATGTTTGTACAATAAAATATATTAATACGCAGATAAGAAAATATGTTAATATCTATATATTTAAATTTGTTAGTGAAATAAACTTGCATTACTCACCATGAAAAATACAACAGAAGAAAATTAAAAGAAATTCTGCGAAAACAGTTTTTGAGAGGTACATTTGTTAAGAAATCAATGCAGAGCCGTGACACTTGTAAAAAAGTTTGCTACTATTCGCCTGCTACTAA